>JAQQZZ010133347.1:0-13642 GCA_030265115.1 Mopalia vespertina | reverse complement strand
GTTAGTCTTACATTTGTTATGCAGTGGGTTTTTGGTGGGTTTTTTATTTGATAGCTTGTTTTTTTTTTTGCCAGGGGAGGGGTGGGGGGGGGATGCTTTGCAGCTTACCATTTTTTGTATGTCAACATTCCTCGAGTGTGACCGGACTCTTTATGTTTGTAAACTATACACAGGGCATAGGTCAACACTACGGACTCTTGATTTGTGCTTTGTAGAGCAATTGAGCATACCTGATTTATCACTCTTATGCCTCTCTATTATATCTTTATTCTGTACATATAACGTGTCTAATTAGTGCTTTGAGATATGCTGTATCAGATTTGTCGTATAGTACAGGTTTGAAATACCAGATGTCTTTCCTTTTATGATCTGGTATTGATGTAAGTGGCGGTTAAGACTGTTTGTTATATTTACATTAAGTCTGTCCATCTCCTTTGGGCCATGTGAGATACATAATATATAACACTGACATTTACTGAGATTTTTTTCCTTATAAATACACCGAGACAAAGTGCCAGGACTGGTTTTTTAAGTGGTGAGCTTGCTAGACATATTGCTGGATTTAGATGATGTATTTCTTTGACAAAGGTTTTCTAAGTACTTTCGGCATCTTATATCACAATAGATGGTGATCTGTGAAGGAATTGTAGGTATGAGAGTGCGTTGAGTCCATAGCTTGGGTGGTCCGATTCCACAGACGCGGCTGACATATGGTGAAGACCTCCCACTTAGCTAGCAGCCATCTTGGTTCCGGCTGTTTCCTGTTAGAAGCTGTAGCCAATGTATGAGCTGTTAAGTTTGTTCTATAACACTTACAGTTTGGAAAGGCCAGTAACCCTCAACCAAGGCTCTTGCCATTTGTTTGATTTCTGCTAGAATATTTACTTACAGTTCTTAACTTCTTCAGCATTTAGTGTTACAGTTAGTGTTACCTAAGCCAAACACACACACCTACCTATAAATACAACTAGACCTACCATAAACATTTTCTTTTGAGTATTTATTTTGGAAACATTAAATTCCAATGATGCAGCTGTTTTAATTTTTCTAAGGACAAAAAAAAAATAGATGAACAAGTTTTCCTTGAGCTATTAAAAAGGGTTCCTTTTCTTTAGTTTCATTCCTTCAAAGCCATCTATTTTGGTCTTATTGTGAACTTCTTCAGTAAATGTAGCATTATAATTGTGACTTCTAGTTTTAAGAAATAGGTTCCTATTTGCGCCCTCTGGTGGTAATTGTATGGCCATTAGGTGAAAGAGTTTAACCCCAAATTCATACTCTTTCGAGAATTTCAGAAATGCTACTATATATCTGTTATTAAACCAGCCTTGACCAATGTTAAACTTGGCATGTACCATCCTATGCCTGGGATTTCATAACATCGAATTGTTGCAAAAATATGTCCACCATTGCATAATGCGGAACTTAAAATGCTACTTGGCATCCATCCATCACCAATGTTTGTTAACACGCTTACTTGAAAACAAATTCACCGATTAACTTCAAACTTGGTATCTAGCTTCCTCCTGTTAAGACAGCAGATGAGATTGCATTTCACCAAATCACATAAAATGAAATGGCCGCCATTGCATAATTTAACAACATTCATGTCTGTGTTGTGAACCTGATAACTTGATATTAATTTCTCAGATTAAATTGAAACTTTTAAGTTGACTTCCTCCTACTAAGGATGGGATTGCATTTCATCAAATTACGCAAAACAATATGGCCACCATTGAATAACTTTGCAATAGTCAAGCCTTTGTGTTGTAAACATGATAATTTGAGAACAAATTCACTGAAAAACTTGAAACTTGTACTGTAGCTTCCTCCCATTAAGACAAAGGGTGGATTGAATTTCACCAAATTCCATAAAACAAAATGGCTGCCATTGCATAATTTAACAAAATTCATGTTTGTATATGTTGTGAACACAATAACTCTAACAAATTCATGGATTAACTTGAAACTTGAAATATAGCCTGGTAGACAACGGATGGGATTGCAATTGCATAATTTTACAATATTCACATGATAGTTTGAGAACAAATTAATCAATACTCTTGGAATTTACCTTTCTTCTATAAAGACAAGAGAGGGGATTGCATTTTACCAAATTACGCACAACAATTCAATTTTGCAATATTGATGCCTATGTGGTATAAACATGATAATGTAAGAACAAATCTACGATTAACTTGAAACTTGTACTGTGGATTCTTCCTTAAGATGATGAATTGTTATGGATATCACCAACTTCCATGAAAAAAATGGCCACCATGGTTTGGTAATAATTTGGCAATATTTACATCTGTTTGTATTATGAACACAAAACTTTAGAATGAATTCACAGACTGATTTAAACTTGGAAAATAGTTTCCTCTGGTTAAAAAGAGATGGGATTGCATTTTGCCTAATTCCACAAAACAATATAGCCATCAATTGAATTCAGATATTAACTTCAAACTTCTCTTTTTCTCTTAATACCATAGATGTGGTTATATTTCACCAACTTTCGCATAAAAATATGGTGGACATCCCATATTGAATCAATATGGTGATAAACATCATACCTTTTACTCTTTGAATCTTTGATGGAAAAACTGTTCTTAAACTTAAGCTGTGAAAGGTGATTTGGTTTGGATTATGAGCATATTTTTTCAAAAAAAGCCTTTAGACCTGCTTGCAACCCAACTTGTTCCTTCTCTTGCAATGAGGGATAGGATTATATTTCACCAAATTACTCAAACAAATATGGCCACCATTGCATAAATTTAGACTCTTCAATACAAAAATTATAAATACATTTATCAATGAAGATTTCTAATGCAGATTTCAGCTCCTGGTAGTTCCTGCATACATGTTAGAAGCTGCAAGTTTGAATTTAACATTTTTTTTAATTACTATTTCAAATTTGTAAAGTTCAGATGTAGATCTGTATATTATAGACGACCCGATGTATGTATTTAAATTAGAGGACTCTTAACTTACATGTAAGTTATAAAATTTGACCACATGATTTCAAACATTGGGTGTTATGACATTCATGACATCTACTTGGAAGTACATGTACTTGCTGTCTTCGTATAAATAGTGTACCTTTATCGTGAACTAAAACTGTTTGCCTCTATTCACAATATACATGAATTAGAGTTCAAGCCATTTTAAGCCATTAAAGCCAAACTACATACTTACTGATACCTCATAGTGTCAGTTTTTGATAATCTATCCAAGATTGCCTTGTTGTACTTAATTTGCATTTGAGATGAGCAGCTCTATTCAATTTCATAGAAAAACTGGTTTATTTCCCACAAGAGCTATGCACAAAAATTTTAAAACAAAAAATTAAATCAATGAATTTCAAATGAAATAAATCACCTAAAAATTTGTCCATAAAATTGCTACCTTGGAAGCTATTTTAAAGGCTTGGAAATTGTGTCTGTGAGTCAGACGATTGATTTCACAGTAAGAAAGCATCAAGATTTCTCAGAAAACATAAATTTGTCTGTTGACATGCTGTAATATAGTCACAACTAACAAAAATGTAAGCATTGTTCATAAACGAAATTTTAAGGGATTTACAGTAGTTAAACTTGTCAATGATAATTTGCAATGAACACTTCATCTCAACACAAACCTTTATGCACAGTTTTGTGAAGAACAAATCAATTTTTGTTTCATTGATCTGGGCACATTTTGTATAGTGTCAATGTCTTTAAGGAATAGACAATCCTTCATTTCATGGTTTCTGAATGTTCTTTTCAGATATTTTTGTAATTTTTGGTAGGCACTTTATAGTACAGAGGGAAATGTTATAGGTACTCTTTTTATTGTTTTTGTTTGGTTTTGTTACTTATTAACAAACCCTTACAGAAAAATCATATAGGATTTCGGTCATCCTATAGGATAATTATAAAATCATATAGGATTTTTCAGTAAGGGTAAAGCTGAATCTTATTGTGAACCTGTTGTCAATCTGAGTTCCATCCCTAGTGAAGGCATGCTAATGTTATTGTCTCAATATTAATGTGCAAATTTGTTGGAAAATAATTGGATGTGTTTCTTTCTGTTTATTTTCAGCACATAAACCAAGACCACATCCAGGCCAATAAAAAGTCATTTGTTTGTCGGTGGAGTGAATGCAGCAGGGAGGAGAAACCGTTTAAAGCTCAGTATATGTTGGTTGTTCATATGAGACGCCACACAGGAGAAAAACCTCATAAGTGCACAGTGAGTCTCATTTTAATTTGTGTCAGATTAAATACTTTTTAAATTTATTAAGATTACTTTTGTCGAATAACATCAACCAAAACAAACGTGTCACTTTGAAACAGTAGCTTGTCTAAACCTGAAGAATATAGTGATACCAGAGGATCATGTTTATCGCCAGTTGTTCAGAATGACTTTGAAACTGTCCAAATAAAGCACAGAAAAATAGAAACTATTTTTTTGTGTGTGTGAATATCTGACATTCACAGTTTGGTCATTAACGTCTCTTACCTGTTCTGATTTTCACAGTTTGGTCATTAACCTCTCTTACCTGTTCTGATATTCACAGTTTGGTCATTAACGTCTCTTACCTGTTCTGATTTTCAAAGTTCTGGTATTACGGTCTCTTACCTGTTCTGATTTTCACAGTTCTGGTCATTAATGTCTCTTACCTGTTCTGATATTCCCAGTTCTGTTCATTAACATCTCTTACCTGTGTTTCAGTTTGAAGGGTGCAGTAAAGCATACTCAAGACTGGAGAATCTGAAAACACACCTTCGATCACACACTGGGGAGAAACCTTACACGTGTGAATTTCCTAACTGTACAAAAGCCTTTAGTAACGCTTCTGACCGAGCGAAACATCAGAACCGGACCCATTCAAATGCTGTAAGTGTCTTTCTTGGTTATGTTAACAGAGTTTATGAAATCATTCCTATATAATGTTTCCTAATATTCTCTGAGCAAATCTACATTTCAACTGATTACTTGTCAAACATTTAATTGATCTTCATCCAAATTTTATTATGGTTAACTAATTTTGGTATTTGATTTTAATTTTGGTAACACACGTATTACTTTTTAAGTAGCTCATGTGTGATAAATTTTGACTATGTTGTTTGAACAGAAACCTTACATTTGTAAAGTGGCTGGTTGTACAAAGAGATACACAGATCCTAGCTCTCTGAGGAAACATGTTAAAACAGTCCATGGGCCTGAATTTTATGCAAATAAACGTCATAAAGGAGGGGAGACAGGTGGTGGATCAAACAAACAGAATGAGGTGAGTGATTAATTGATTACCTTGTATTGTACCTGTTGCTGAATATTGTTTCCCTTGTTAACAATGTTTGTGTTAAGGGTAGAGGAAACCCCCTGGACTCCTGTCAGGATGAAACCTCCCAGTCTCCCAACAGGGAAAACCATCCTTGCTTGTATCAGTGGAAAACACCTAGACCTCTGTCAAGATGAAACCTCCCAGTCTCTCAACAGGGAAAACCATCCTTGCTTGTATCAGTGGAAACCCACCTAGACCTCTGTCAGGATGAAACCTCCCAGTCTCCCACCAAGGAAAACCATCCTTGCTTGTATCAGTGGAAAACCACCTGGACTCTTGTCAGGGGAAACAACCCATCCTCCTACCAGATGTTTATTCAACAACAATTGTCAGTTGTTATAACTGAGTGATTATTTTTTATCTAACTATACCTTTTTTACTATGACAATGTATTAGCATTAAATAGGCTCAATTTAGTGCTTATCCAATTAGAACCTATATGATAAATCTGATAATTTTCAAATTGCAAGGCACGAGCTCTTTTCCACACTCTACTGATTTTGCACAAAATCATTTTACAGTGTCTGATTAGATGTTGTTACACATGTGCACCAGATGATGTCACTGAACAACGAATTATGACTCTAGAAGATGACCGGCAACAGAGTTCACATCTTTGTTATATCATCAGAATGTAAAAATAAAGAGCTGATGTCGAACATTTCTTTATGGCATACAATCCCAAGTGGTATTTTGTGTTGTGAAACTATTACATGTTATCACACAGTATGGGATATACAGTGTGAGAAAGGACTGTACAGTAATCCAATGTTATTACTTTGTTCACAGGACAAGGACAGCCCAGAGGACACAAAATCAGTTGAGGAATGTCTGACAGTAACGCCATTACAAACTTCTACAACAGGCTTACGGAGACAGTCACAGGTAACCACATGTTCTATACAGGTTTGTTTTGTTCCTCAATAGATAGAATGCTTTTACATTACACATATGTATTACTATAGAGCTACAACATATATACAATACAACATAATGTAAATACAAACTGGATATGTGTAATGATTGGTGATTCTATACAAAAGACATATTTTGAACACGCTGGTTTTCAAAAAGCTTTTCTACAATAAAGCAATTACGTGTATATAGTTTACAGCAATATTGCTAGTTAATTGGTTTAAAATAAAATGTGAAATATATATTTATGGAATTTAATACACCATGAACATTTTATTCTAAAATAAATCTTTAATCTTTTTCTCAAAGGAAAGTATGGGAGGTGTAACCACCCAGCACCAATCCCCCCAGGGCAGCCCAGAGGTAAACGTCACCCATATAAACCCTCAGTCAGGGGACATAGAGGAGCACATTGGGTCAAATGTTCAGGGTGGACTCGGCACTCTCCACGATACCCTGGAAGAAGAAGTGGATATCCCAGAACCAGAAGAGGCTGAGGTATGGACAGTTCATTGTGTTAATTTTGTGTTCTGGTCTTTCATTGAAACTCAAATATTTTATGAATATTGAGTCATAGTCATGTTAAAAAATGGAGCACACATTTATTTCTCCTAAAATATACATGTATCAAAGTATTTTTATTTTTTACAATGTTGAACCAAAGTGTTATACTGCTGCTAATCACTAGAAATACTTAGATTAAGCCTGTTGTTAAACGATGCCAGTTCAGTTTTGTACTTCTATTTAATTCAAATAAGAAGTCGTCCTTGTTGTATCTTTCAGGTTCCTAGTAATACCTGTGGTTTAGTTACAAGAACAAACATACTGAATACCAACCGTAACTTGCAGAATCAACTGAAAAGTCGAATCACAGGCAAAAATAAGTCCCCATCTGTGCTGCCAAGAATACCCGGTGTTAATAATAACTTTGGTAAGTTTTAATCTGGTACCTTTTAAATTTGATATTGAGGTTTTCAAGTGGTGGCAGCTGAAGATTTAATTGTTTATAACTGAAACGAGTTTGTATTTACGTTTCCATGGGCATAAATAAGCGGTTTGTATAATTTGTTTCAGCTGTGGAAAAAAGTGTAGTATTTAACCAACTATAGTAATTGAAAGCTGTGGGTTTGACTGTTCACTGTTATAAAGAGCAGTACAAAATACCTTCTTTTCTGCCCTGTTTGGCTGCTACAGCCTACCACCAAACCCATAGGCATACTTGCCGAGTTCTATCTACCAAGGTGCTGAATTACCTAAATATAAAACTAAAACTAAATATCAACAGATTTAAGGTAACAAGGAAATATGTGGTTTAATGTGAAAAAAATGTGAATTATTTTGGCTTAATCCTCGTTCAGTATATACACTCTGTGTACTGTCAGCCTTTCCCTCCTGTAAGTCACTCGAAAGTAGCAAGCTGACTGCTATACACTTTCTTCAGTTGTAAAAAAAACCTTATCCATCTTGTTTTGTTGTTTTTTTTCATTTTTGTGGCCAGAATTATCATATTTCATACGTTTTGGTTTAATTTTCCTCTTTTCCTATACAGGTGGTCGTCAAGATATATGTGGTTTTACTGAGCCTAACAACAAAAGCCTTACAATTAAACAAACCAGTCCACAACACAAGAGGATAACAGATTTAAACAGTAAGTTTTACTTACTTTTGGAACCAAAGTATAGTAAAGAGGCTCCCCACGTGTGAACATAATTTGCTAGTACATATAGGCCTACATGTTTGTAATAGTAAATACAATACTGTTTTAAAAAAATACTATTAAATTTATGGTTTGCACAGAACAATTGAAATATCATTCCAAACAAAGATTTATTTGTTGTGAACTGAGGCACCACCTTAGCACAATCAAGAAAGTAATGCATTTTGTGACATTAAACTTATTTCTAAAGTTGAGGAGTGATAATGACAAGTTGAGCAAACAGTTTGTTTGCTGTTCAAATTACAATTAAATTACTTATAAAGCAGATAGAATAATTTTATTGTGTACAAAATGAAATGTACTGAACTATAACAAGACTTGTTAGTTATAATCTATATATAATTTAACACAACCAGGGTATATTCTAAAAGTCTGGGCCTAGTTGCTTAAAACCAAGATGTTTCGCTTGTAGTGGATTGAATCACAAATTTAGAAATATTGAAAGACCTTCATTGTTAGATCTCCTCTAAACCTGGATTAAACTTAATATCGCTTTGAACACCTGGCCCTTGTACAAGTAATGACTAACCGTTAATCAATTGAATGTAGTATGATATTGTTATTAAGAATGAGGAGGTGATAAAGGAGTTACCATTTTAGTAAGAGCCAACACAGTACCAATAACGATTCCATGATGTCCTTAGGTTAAATAAAAAATTTATCAATTGTTAATCTCTGGTGCAACCAGAGGATAATGTAGGTTTACCCCTTGTTTGTCTGCCTCACTGTAACACAGATTGAACCCAAAGTTTATATACAGTTTATTTATGACAATTTTCAGATCAAATTAGAGATAGGTGCAGTTGGGGTAGGGGTCCTATCTATTGCAGCCAATGCTGTATCTTTTAAATAAGTATCACAATTATAGTGTGAATCAAACATTAAGAGAAATATAGTTGTGTTTGTTTTATCGTGTAAATTTACTACCTTTATTTAGTCAATTATAATACACATTTAATTTATTGAAAGTACTGTAGTTTTTAAACGTCTTTTTCTCTTCGTACAGATCGTCCGGAATCAATGCAGATGTCTATGGGTTTTCCTGGCAGTCGCCGAGACAGCAACACAAGTACTAACAGTTCCTATTTCAGTAGTTTACGTTCTGACCTCAGCCAGTTATCAAGTAGACGGAGCAGTGAAACCTCTCAACTCTCCAATAGACTCAGCATTATCAACTCTCCCTATGACTATGATATAACTGGAAATCTGCCTCATTATTCACGACGCTCCAGTGAATCTAGCAATGTTGGGAATGTAGCTGTTCAGTTATCAAAGGCCAGTCTAGGTAGTCAACCGAATCTCATGGTGCAATCTCAAGCAATGACACTTCGTAGTCCTTCCAGTAAATATCCCAATGAACACATGGCCAGATTTTTAGCTGGACGTAGAGAAATGGATGGTGCCAGGACGTCAACTCCATGCCGAACTCCCCTACCTCATGAGATTCCAAATCGTGAAATCCGTCGTGCTAGTGATCCAGTTAGGGTAGTCGACCCCAATTTTAGTGCACTGAAAAACTTACAGCGTGTTCGCAGTCTCAACATGATGAAGCCTTTACCAATGCCACCAACAATGAAAAGCCTCTTGTACAAAGCAGGATCACATAATACTTTTCAATCATCGCGTAGTAGTATAGCCACAGACTTCAGCTTGGCTGAGGATGCAGAGTATAATATGAACGAGAGTGCTATGGAAATGGAACAAGAATCTCGACTTGAGGACAGAATGATTGAGGACAATGACAATGTTATTATACCAGACGACATGCAGCGTTTTCTCAAGGAGCAGTGTCATTATGTAGGTGAAGGTATGTGTCCAGATGGAGAGGGTGTCTACCATAATGGTTCAGGTGATAATTCTTATTATAACCAACAAATGTTGTCTCCTCCACAACAAATGAACAGAGGATCCCAGGATGTGCCGCAGTTCTCACCAAATCACCCTCCAACACAAAGCTATGGCTTTAATCAGGGAAATGGTTCAGCGTTCCAAGATAATTCGCAAAATTTAAACCATGGAAATCCTGCAAATGAAAACCATGTTCAACAGATGCAGCAAATGCAACAACAGATGCAGCAAATGCAGCAAATGCAATACCAAATGCAGCAGAATTGGAACCAGATTCAGGCAATGAATGGTCCACAGCAATCCGGGATCAGACCGGTATCCAATAATGACATGCCTTTGTGTGGTCCAGGCCATCAGCCAATGGATAATTCAATGGCTAGTATGGTCACTGGGGGGCAGTCGGGGTTACCAAGTGGAAATACACAACCAATAAATGTCCAGCAATGGGCCATGATGAATGCGCAGCACGAGATGGGCATGCATCCTCATCCACCAGCAAACAAACCAAACCAACCACAAATGCAGCGTAGATTTGGGCCACAGAAACAGAGGATGAGTCCTCTTGTACAAGTCCCACACGTCAGCCAATCACAAATACCACCCAGAGCTAAGGCTGCTGCCAGAAACGATCAACAAATAAACAAGATTAATGGAGCTAATCCTTCTATGCAATACCCCAATAATCTAAATTCACAAATGGACAATGGTGGGAATGGTATAGTTTCAAATACACATCAATCTAAGGTGTATCCAATGGTAGGGAACAGAAACCTGGTTATGCCGCAGCAGGCCATGTATCAGCAGTCAATGATGATGCCACCCCCGGGTCCTCCCACCGATCAGATACCTATGTCAGACTTACCCAGTTGTCAGATGATACAACAACAGCAGGGTCTCTGTCCAAATATGGGTCCTGATTCTAACGATGTGGGCAGCCCTGGGATGGTATCAGGCCCATATGGTAATAACATGGGAATGTCACCTGGCTGTAACCAGGTGACCAGTTCAACAGACAGAACAGAAACTACTGCACCTCCAATAGAAGACTTCATGGAAAATCTTAACTCTATTTCGACAGAAAATCTCATTGATAACCTTAGTTCTATTTCTTCAGAGAATCTCAATAGTAATACTATGTTCAGCCCGACTAACTTTAATCCAGGCAGCAGGTCGGCATCACAGTCTTCTCGATATAACACACCTCTATTGAGCACAAATAACATGGTTGTCAATGATATGAGTTCTATGCTCACACAACTGGCAGAGGAAAACCGCTACCTCAGTATGAAGTAAAATGCATGGACTAACCCCACCTGATTGAATTGAATTTGGAAATCAATTTGTTGTTAAAGTGCCAGCATTGAATCATCAATAAACCACTGTGTAGTTAGTTCATCAGGACATGAACTGAATGACATAACCTCATCCAAGGAATTCGGAAACAGTTACAAGTGTTTATTCCACTGTGTGAATAACATGGAATTACATGGACTTAATGTAATTCATACAATATTAGGACAGTGTGGAATATTTTCTCCAGCTGGTTTGGAGAAAGGCTTTATCACTCATACTCCCAAAGTGCATTAAAACAACTTTTTGAATTGTTATCTTCTATAATGGTGCTTCATTGTGAACTCTATTTGTGTATAATATTGTTATAGTTAGTGATATATATGCAGAAGAAAAGTGCTAATATTTGTCGTTTTAATGATGAAATTGATATTGATGTGTTCAGATTTACTGGACAGGATGTTCATTTTGGATCTCTCGGACCATTTTCTGTTGTCAAATATTTTCTGTTGTCAAATATTCCACCCTCTCTTAAACACATGTAACCTCTCAAAGATAACCTACACTTCTAGGTTTAATGTTAGTTGGTTGTTTTGGTAAACATTGTTTACATGTATGTGTGACTTGTCTGAGAAATCAACAGTTACAGATGTTTCAGACTGTATTACAATGTTAATGTGTCTATAGGTCTCAATGTTTATAGAAGGATTACGTGAATTGCATAATACATACAAAGTGTAGGTTCTAATCAAATTTATAAACAAAATTCTTAAAGAGGTTAGAGAACGTTCAGTATTGAATGTGAAACTATTGTTGACATACCTATGTTTCTTTACCAAAGATGTTTTATGCAAAAGACAAATAGTCTACTATAAAAAAACAAATACGTTTGACATTTAATACAAGGATTTACGCCTGTTATTGTTATTAGCTTTTATTTTTCTTAAAATATTTTTTGTAGATTTTATATGTAACGCCTGAAAATTCCTTGTAAAAAGTAAAGGTCTATGCAAAAAGGTCACAAGTAGCTGTCATTAGAAAGTTGGTTTTGATATGTTTAGCAATACCAAATTGTCCAGTTGTTAATGGCGTCTAAAGGTGTAATCTTGTTTAGTCATATTACTGGAATTTATTTGGGACATTTTAAATTTAAGTTAGAAATATCAAACATCAAACGCACTCCTTGACAAAAGAGTCATTCTGTTGAAACTGCTCTTTCATCTATTGTACATAAAATGTTTATGTAACTTTTCCTTCTGTTTTTGTTTTAAAATCTAAGGTATTTTAAAATTGTAAAAGTATTGTTTAAAGTATAAAGTGCTAACAAATATTAATGTTGTTTTTACATATGTGAATCCCAAAGAATTGTACTTTTGAAAGTAGAACAATATGGGGGAAAAAGTATTTTTGTTATTGTAGACTGCCCGACAAACAAGCAATATTTCTGTAAAATATTTTTTTAACCAATCTGCCGAATTTCTGATACAAATATACAGTCTGCTTCCATTTAAAACGTCCAATATTCATTTTCGGTAACCAAGTATGCCTTTTGTATAATTGTATATATATTTTAGCGATTTTATACTTTATTAAATCATTTTTGTAGATATGTGATCACTTTAATTGCACATAACATAGAAGTATAAATATCATGGTCAAACTGTCAGTTTGTCCAGACCCCTTTGTAGGCCGTCCATTACACAACTATAACAAAACTATACTCTCATATGAATTAGTTCACAAAATGTTTATATATTGTTAAGGCCTCGTATTCTCATTGTAAATAATAAACAACATTAAACTGCAAACAAAGAAGTATGCAGTTAGTCATACCGTATAGCTGCGTTTGTTTTTTTAGTCTGTGTAATCTGATTCACACGCAGTTTGTAAAGGATACTGCACTACATGTAGCTAGAAATTTCGGAAAACCAAAAACACAAAACAAAGAAAAAACCGACTGGTTAGACATGTTCATTGGGCTGATTAGTAGTTCCTCTACGATATTTAATAATAGGTTGACATTTTTCAGTAATCTCAGACTCATATGCGAGTGGTCCACAATCTGCCACTATGGGCTGATTTAATAAATGTCGATAAATCACATTGCACGAAGTTTCTCTTTTCTAAATGAAATGTTGGATATTGATATGTGTAAAAGCTGTGTGTTAATGATAGTGTCTCAATTCGTTTCACCTATCGTTTATCCAGGACGTACTACTTGTATTACTGAGTACGACGTTAAACCTTGTTTAAAAGCTGGCACTGTTATGCTTTAAGGACTTTAGTTTTATCCTTTGCCTACTTATGTCGGCGTTCTGGACCTTCTCGCCCATTCGCCCCTCATATTCTCGCGAGAGTTTTTTGGTCGAGGTTAAGAGAACTCTTGTACGCCGTACCAGGCCATCGGCGTATGTATCTCCGCAAAAGTTTGGGATAACTTTTGCAACAGAACGTAACAGTAGGTATACATATAGATGCAGAGTTCTGTATCTCTGATCGTCTATCATATCATGTAGCCGTAGAGATACAGAGTTGAAAGGCTTCTA
>JAQQZZ010133336.1:0-13643 GCA_030265115.1 Mopalia vespertina | reverse complement strand
GATTAGGAGCGTTCAAACTCTGTATCTCTACGGCTACATGATATGATAGACGATCAGAGATACAGAACTCTGCATCTGACAATGTGGCTAATATTGTAAGTACCACACACAGTGCACTGGTTGACAGAAGTTTAAAATTTACTTAAATAATTTATTTTTTAAATTAAAAATGTAATATTTTGGATTAAGAAGTAAGAAAAGTCTGTGAAATCGGATACGGACTCTTAATTTCGATCCATAAAGTGGGCGTATATGGAGAATGCGTTTGGTCTGGTTCTCTGGGAGCTTGATCTGTTTGTGGTGTCTTTGTATTGTGTCTTGTTGTTGTCCTGTCGTGTCATTGTTTGTTATCAGTGCCGTTAAATGGTGGGTTAATTATTTCACCCATTGGACTGGCACAATGTCCTGTCGATTCCTGTACGTGTTTCTTGCTTGTTATATTTTTAACCAAATGAAGCTATGCATGCATGCATGGTGTGATACACAATAGGAGATAAAGAAGTATGCATGTAACCTTCCTAATGTGTGTTGCCGTGTATGCCAGAATATAAACTAACACATTCTTGCCAGCCCACATCTTCTCTAGCCAAGAGTTTTACTCTGCATTACAACCCTTGGCCGATTTATCACATATAAATAGAATAACAGCTACGACCCTGGCGGATAAAATGGTCAAGTTTTGAGTTAAAGCGCTGATAACATTTGTTGAATGTTATTCTCTAGTTAACTTTGTAAAGCACTATTGGCGTAAATACGGAGAGTTGGTGTCTGTAGGGGTGGGTAGGCCCTACATATGCGATACTCTCATTTGAGTTGGTTGAATACCCCGAACATATCCCTTTTTCGACAACACTTCACCCAATTAATTTTTGCGATTAATCGCTTGGGAGCCGAGTCCGATTAAAAGTTAATAATCCGCCAAGGGTTATAATGCAGAGTAGCTCGGAATAAAACTCTTGGCTAGCGAAGATGGCCAGCCCCCATGCTTCAACTTTTCAGTTTTTACGATTCTTTTTCTCCGTATTTCATTCAGAACGGCGCCCACTTACTATGTTTGAAAAGTTGCAATGCTGCCGTTACTTAGTAGTGAAGGAAAATTGACTTTGCAACATTATGGAAACGCTTCACATCTTGGTTGTGTTAGGGGTCAATTATTGTTGGAAAACATCGCCATCATATAAATTAATTACTCTAAAGCACGGCGTACAACACCAATCAATCATTCAGAACGGTTTATTCTTTCATTATTGGCACAACAGCGTTGTCGCATAAACTGCGTGAGCAACCTATGACAGGTATACATGGATCTAAAGGCTCTGCCACACACTACCTATGTACCTCGCCGGGACTAAACTGTGGCACAAAATTAACAACGGCAAGAAAATCGGCGGAGCACCGTCGGGATAGCACTTGAAAAATCACAATTGGCCGTAGCAATACCGATGTAGTACCGGCGTTCCTGTTGTGATACCGTTGTCTTACCGACGTCAGAGCCGATGTGCTACCGAATACCATTTTTCCGGAACCTTAGTGTTACCGATGCGCCGGAGATGTTATACCGAGGCACCGCTGTTGTTCTACCGATGTACCACCGTTGACGGAAGCTATAGCGAGGTGATACCGTTGCGCCGCCGTTGTAATGCCGATGTGATACCAAAGCCGCGGCCACGTGACCAATCTACTTTAGTAATACTGTATCATAGCGCTATAAAAGAACGGTAGTACATCGGCAGGATTATGGTATCAAATAGGTACACATTGAGGACACCGGAGAGCCGCCGATCCATTACGGGGAGCTACCGGTGATCTACCGATATTAACGAAGCCATACCGGAGTACTGCCGTTTTAGTCCCGTTTCTCGCTCCGGCAGCGCAACGGCAGAAATGTTTGAGCATGTTCAAAAATTTCTACCGTCGCCTGCCGTTACTAATTTTGTCGCCGATGTTCTGACGATGTACTACCGTTCTTAGCGATGTGATACCGTTGCGGTGCCATACCAGTACCGATCCCCGAATGTTGACAAATTTGTGCTCCGGTATAGCACCTGCGAGCCAAATCGGCTACTCGTGACAGGCCCTTGAGCTACTAGACCACTAGACCAGGAGTTTTGTATATCAACGCATGTGCCTGTGTCGCTTTCCGGTTGACAATATTATTAGGAATTTCATAGCGAACGGGATGCAATTAAGTTGTTGGTATCCTGACTTAAAAACGACGACAACAAATTAGACGATATTTATATCTTTATGGATATATCTGGCACAGATGTGGGTCCGAGTCCCTCTGACGTTTTTGTGGGGTTTTTTTTGTTTGTTTGTTTGAGCCCCTCATATTTATGTTACGTTGGTTCGACAGTTCGAAAACCGACCTTAACGTCTGTATTGACGTATAGATCGATTATTCCAGGGGGCTTCTTCACCTTCGTCCATTTGGATTAACACCTTCCCTTCAGTTTTTTTTGGTTACACGTCTCTGTCGTTGTTTGGTGAATTGCAGCTACGCTAAAAACTATGTGGTTCATTGATATTTCATCTCGAGGCATTACGATCCGTGACTAAGCGATTAGCGTGTCTGCTTAAATACTCCTACGATATACCATGCACCAACGGTTTCGAGTCCCCCTATCGACCATCAGGTATAGGAGTCGGTCAAACGATGTGGCTCCGGCAATCGCGGGGGTGGTTTCTACGAAGTTTACTCATGGTTTACACCGTATTTAAGCAAGGAATATTATGAAGTGGACAATCCGTCATCCTTTAAGTGAAATACCACTGAGTACGACACTAAGGCCCAAACAAACAATCAAGACATTACGTAAACTAGTTTAAATTTTCTAGAAGTATAGGATTGACCCTAATATACCTTATACCTGAAAGTAATCGCTGAAGCTTATCTGAAGCCTGTACTTTGCCCACAGATTATCGCTGAACCTTGTCCGATGCTTAACTCATAAACAACAACATAAATTGACACAATAATTGAAGGCCATAAACTTACAGTTGTATGGACGGTCAGTAGAATCTGGGTCAGACATCTCAACAAATGTCGAGAATATACGATGAAAAAATAAATCGTATGGGAAGAGAAATCACTATATTTAGGCTTTTAAGTGGCAGCTTAAACTATGTGAATACATTATTTTCTTTTTTACAGGAAAGCAACCCTAATTAGCTAGATTTATATTCTATAGGCCTAATGGCGCTAGCATGACCGCTTACTTTTCGATTTGAAAAACTTGTGAAAAAAAAGGCTCATGGCGGTGACTCGCTAAAACCACATGCAACAATATTAACATTTTTGGAGAAAGTACTCGGGGAATTCACCGAACGAGCGCTTTCTGATTTGCCCATCGTATTCGGTTCTGGTTGTGCGGGATGGGGAATCTTAGATGACTAAGCCACGGTCGATTTCATCACATGGATAAAAATATTGCTATCTCAGCAATTTGTAATACACTTGATCTCCCACTAATATCGATTTGACGCGAGTGTGCATGTTTTCGTGTGTAGCGTGGGTAAAGACATGGCTATATTTGCACTTAAAATCCACCGTACAGTAAATATACTTCTTTACATAAAATCTATGGAAATAACCTACTTTGTCTGAAAAATAAAGTGAATCCTTCTTTGTTAGATTATCAGCAGAATGATAAAAAGGAGTATCAAGATTAAGCCGCGTATATGTCACTGGGGTTAACAAACCGACGACTTAAACTGCGTCTAACTAAGAAGACTGGCTATATCTGTGTCTATAGCATTTTCACAACTGTTTTATTCGATCGAAATTATCGCTTAACTGTATGCGCTTAAGTTCTGTACGGCCACGTCTTTCAAATTGCAGTTTCATTTCACTTCAGTGTGTTTGATTCGGATTTCACGTCTAATTCATGCCTTATTTTTAGTGAGGTGCACGATTGGCTTTTTCGCTCGTTCTCGCGTTACTTTTCATCTGTATACAGCCAGCCAACGTGTTATCTTTAACGTCACGTGATGTTTAACATAGAATAAATGATAATAACGGGAGCTATAAAAACTTAACTGCCAACAGATCTTTTGGTTTCCGAACACTGCTGTCTTTGAAATCTCCAAAATGACTATTTCGATGTAAGCGACAGTTTTTTGTGATTAGTTCGTTTGGTTGGGGTTTTTTCGTTCCCATAAAGGGACTTTGTTTTTTCTTTTTCCAACGTCAAGTCTCTGGTTAAAGGCGGTGTTTCTGAAGTTGGCCTTGGATGGACCATATCAGCTGTTGATGCACTTGGTGTTAAGTGTTCCTCGGGGGCCTTGTCGTAAAATGTCATGATGTGTTGGCGAATTGTCTGTCGATTGGCGTTCCAGTGAAAATAGCTGCTCACGAACGCCGGGAAGTCGGTAACAGGGCCAAACGTAAAATTGCATTGTGGTTCATGTATAATTAACATCTGTCTAGTGTGTGATTATTTCGCCCACAGTTGTCGGCATATCTGAGTAATTGTTTGTTGGCGTGTAACGTTGAGGCATTGGTGTTTCTACTCTGAACTTCTTTAACGAATCCGCAAGTCTTCTTCGCTGTTGCTTGTGTACCGGCCATTTTGTTTCTTCTATAAGGTAGAGTACTCAGCTATTGGGAAGTATTATTGAATTATATTTGCACAGACAACAATGGAGGAACCCCGAAGCACTTCACATGTTTGTTGTTGTTGTTGTTATTAATTCTGTGGAATTATTATCTCACATAACTGAAATATAAATAAGTACTGCATTGTACATCAATCAATCAATCAATCAAACAATCAATCAATCGATCAATCAATAAATCGATCAGCTAACCAAGGAACCAATCAATCAACAAGCTGAATTCCGATGTTGTGGGCTACACGTTTACAGTAACTGGCTTCCGATGTTTAGATATTTAACGGGAAAGCATGGGAAAGATGGCGACGATATTAATGCGAGCTGTTAAACAGAAGATGCGAACATTCCAAGATGTGAAGCCGTCAGTAAAAGATACAACCGTATGTGAATTGAGGTTAGAAATAAACTGTACTATAACAGATTGATAACTGCTCACATAATTTTCGTATAGTACCTATTGTATTTTTTATAGTTCTATTTTTTTTTTTTTGTTATTGCTTTTAAGAAGAGCCTTTGTGGCCAATGTGCTGTGGGCAATCCTAGTTAAAGAAATAAAGAATTAAATTAAATTAGAAGACTAAATATGCTTAGTACACGCTACTGTTTTAACGAGATGGCGCCTGATTGGCAGTGCGCTGACACAAGATTGTACTGCACAATTTTTATACATTTATTGGATCATTTATAAATTTAACTGCTGCTTCAAGGGGTTTCTTGTTTTAATATCAATTACAAGCACATTTCATATAAAAGTCAACCTCTATGGAAGACTGTAGAGGTCATCTTGATACCTAACTTTCACGCCCTCTGTTTAACAGGGCGAGACAGAGATCTTTACGAGATATACTCTACGGGCTTCCATACTTAACCTTTTAGTTATACTTAAAGTAGTCATAACTCAATAAACGATATGTTGGATGATATCTTAAAACTTAAATACAAGAAAGTATTGAGACTGCAAAGCTGCAGACTTCCAGTCAGATTTTAAGGACTACTAGTTTGGTTGATCTACGTGGAAAAGCGAAGCAACTGTAAGTATTGTAATGCATCCCTTAGGCTGCACGGTATTGTATACACAGTACTTATAATGTTATTTAATTTATGTGCTGGCATACAGTACCTGTAATATGTTGTAGCCCTTATGAAACCAACATGAAACCAGCCACGCTTCTACGAGTCATCGGTTCATGTATCTGTCGGAGTACGTTTCCTGTATCTCTGGTGCCTTCAGAGCTACAAAGGAACAGGAAGCCGATATGTTTGTGAAGTTTTTGTATTGTATCTGCTGCGAGCGTCCTGTATTTGTCTCGTAATGGTTTTGTTTGTTTCCAGTGGTGTGTGGGAAGTTTCCTTCACCCCTTGGGCTGGCACGCCGTTATGTGAGTGAAATAACCTTAAGTACGGCGTTAAACCCCAATCAATCAATCAATCAATCATGTATCTGTTCAACATATTAACAAAACTCAGGAAAAATGTATTGTTAGAAGGAACTTTAGTTGTGACCACGTTGCATCAGCAGAAGGCACATTCTCACGGTGGGATTTGTAGTAGGCCAAATGGATTTATACAATTTCATTAATTTGCGGGTTTTCCACCGATCTTGAAAAATGAAGCCTTCAGAAAGCCTGAAATGAGACAGTCCCCTGAAATTATAAAATAGAGTACAGAAACAAACAAAAAAAAGGTAATTATAAGAAAACGCGTGTTGTTTGAGCTGTCAATAGATCTTAAACAATTGCCCGAAAGACATCAGAAGTTATAAATGAAGCCCCCGATAAACGACGTTATAGGCTCCTTCCTGGACCTAAGCTTATAAATTAAGAACCGCTTAAAATGGTCATACTGTTTGTGCAGTCATAGGCAGATTTTTTGTTTGATTGGGGTAAGTATTGTACATATTCCTAAACCTTCAAGGGAAGAGGAATATTTTGACTATTGAAAACACCTAGTGCTTATTCGTCTATATCAACAAATAAGATGCTGTTTAAACATCTTTAAGGAAACAACAATGGCGCTGAATGTTCAAATCACTAGAATTTATTTTATTTTTGGTTACAAATACATGAATTTCTACATGTATCACAAAATATCTGGATTAAGAAAAAATTATATGCATTTACAAACCTGTAAACTCTCATTGTAGAACAAAACTATTTATCCGGCCTTTGGACACTGTTCTTCGCGTGGTTAATTGTATTCTAAGAGTGGACTTGCCCCATATGTATTGTTAACCTTTATCGGTACGCATTTGGTGCTGGCTATAGAGGTATACTAGGTAGACAAAATACAATTTTACTTGCCCCTACCGGTATTCACAATATATATAGCCATTTCAGATAATATTCTCTCATTCATTGTTGTCTGTCTAATTCTGTTTCACGGTAACCGGAAGAAACCCAGAAAGCTTAATTCATTGATGACTCGCTTCAAGGGGAATTAGACCATCGATACCTCGTTGTAGTTCAGCTGTCTCAAGTCTCAAATCGAATTAGTGAACTTGTAGATTGTGGCCTAAAAGCGTGGCCCAAAATACCAAATTACGCCAACTCGATCCCTTCTTAGAGGCAATGGTATATATTAAATTGTAGTATGGTAGGTTGTTTCCTTGGAAAGGCTTTTACGCCGTTCTTAAAGGGAAAGACAACTGTTTTTCTCCCCTTTAATGTCGGCCTTATCTGATGACGGAACGTATCCTAAGACGTCACTGGCAGCAAAAAGTGACAAGGTAGGACAATCACAAAAGTAAGGCGCCACGACATTTGGTTAAATCTCTCGCCGTCTTACCTCCATGACTTGCGTATAGAGCGCTTGGTCATAAACCATGACCATTTTGAATGTAGTGATATTTGGTAAATTAACGAAAGTTGTGCAGTCGTCGTTTAGAAAATTACAGCTGAATAAATACACCGGGACCATGCAATGATGTCATTCAACTGTAAACCAATGCAATTCCTTAAAAACAAAACTAATAAATATATTTATTCTTAAATCGAAAAATGATTCAATTCTATGTTGTCCCACATTACATATTTTCACATTTGTAAGCAGCTGGATTATTTGGCTAAAAGTAGAGCAGTCTGCGATGTAACTAGATGGTTACAAAATGGGGCCACGACAGATCGGCTTCGTTTAACCTCTTGATGTAGGATCACCATGCAGGGGTACAGGAAAATTTCCTCCAACTACCCGTGCACTATGATTTAGGAAATGTTCAGGATTGAATTGATGCTTATTTCATGTGAATGAAAATAACTGGGCTTATAAATATCATTTTGTCATCGAGACTATATAGGTCGGTAAAATAGTAGGTCTAATTTGATTAAAAACGACAACATACGTAGTCCAGCCCTGTAATCAGCATTCCAAAGTAGGCCTTTACTGACACCATTGGGATTAGAGATGTAGGCTATAGTTGATGAATGTTATAACTGATATACTAGAGGGGTCCTTCGATTACTTGTATCTACAGTGGTCAATACGTGACACTGCTAACGGTGTGTTTTAATGCTGTTTTGAAAATAATGAAGCCACGTGCATTGGTGGACTTCCTAATCAAAAGTAGAGTGTTAACATTATGGTGTATGGCATCACTGATCGTATTGAATCACATATATGTTTTATGTTGAAATAGCCAATATCACATACACGTATCACCAAATTAATATACAGTAAGTAACAGAATCACATAAATGTGTAACGTATCCAAATCCAATATCACATACACCAATCACGGAATATACAATATCACATCCATATATTTCCAACTTTACAATATCACATACATGCATCACTTAATATAAAATATCACATACACCTATCAGAATATACACAATCACATCCATGTATGAAGGAATATGCTAAACCAATATTACTGTGTTAACTAAGTTTTGTGCCGTGATCATTAATGAGGGAGAAAAAACATTTACCATTTATGTTTGGCGAATATGCTACACACCAGCACATCCATATATCACGGGATATGCTTTATCACACCCAAAAATCACGGAATATACAATGTTACATCTATATATAACGAACTTTACAATATCACATAAATGCATCACTGAATATAAAACATCACATACACCTATTAAGGAATATACACAATCACATCCATATATCACGGAATATGATATATCACACCCCAAAATCACGGAATACACAATGTCACATCTATATACCACGGAACATACACTATAACATCCATGTATCACGGAATATACAATATCATATAAATGAACCACTGAGTATACAATGTCATATCCATGTATCACGAAAAATAAACTACACAGACATGAGTCAGGACATACACAGAATCATGCACATGTTTCACGAAATATATATTATCACATATATGAGTCACAGAATAAAAAAAATATCACACAGATAAGTCTCGAAAAATGTAAGACCATATACATGTACGATCATGACGAAATGTACAATATCACATACATGAGTGAAGAAGTATACAATATCAGTCAAATCCATGTATCACAAAGTAACAGTATCGCACATGTTTCAGATAAATACAATATCTCGTACATGTATGACGAAATGTAAAATATCTTATGTTTATGATACACAATTTCACAAAAATACGCTTAATATAACACTCAACTAAAATCTAAGATACATGTCGTATTAAGAATATACAATATCATGAAGAACAGAAAATCTCTTACACTTGCCTCACATGTATCAGTGTACAAATAGAATTTTACGAAATATAGAACATCACAAATAAAACTTTATTATACCCATCTCCTACCGCTGCCCACATTAAACCCCTTGTCCCATCCGCCCACTCACAACCGAAATATTGTTCACCCGTTCAAATCCATCGTTTAATATGTTTTCCTTAACAAAGCGGAATTTGTTCCTGTTCCTGATATAGTGTGAATTACAATGGTGCGTGTCACCCACCGTACCTATCACATTCGCTGTTCATCCAGATTTTATTGGCTACAATCGGATCTCATTTCTCTGTATTTTGACTTGGACATTTTTTCTGTCACAACTCCGATTACAACTGGGACAAAAATACCTAAAAGCCCATGTAAGATTGTAAAACTGAAATCGGTCTCACGTTAATGGCATACTGAATCGGCAGTGTTCAGGCTAGCGTTGTTGTCCGTTCATATAGGCTAAGGCTATTCCATCGATATTTGATTTTTAGGCTGCCGACAAACATGGCCAGTAGCAAGGAACAGCCCTCGGAGAAGAGAGTTGTCGTTGTTGCCATCGATGAAAGTATGAACTCAGATTGGGCATACGAATGTAAGTATGATTTTGTTGTTTTGGCTCTTGCAGATATAAGTGTCTTATTGCAGAAAAAAGACATATCGACCTATTGGCGTCATTATATTGACATCACAGCGTCATCTTCCAAGAAATCAACTAGGCCTACAGTATAAATAATGCTGTCAATATTATCCAATTCGATACGTATTTCTCAAATTGCTATTCTTTATTAAAATACAATGTAGACAAGATCAAAGAAAATTTTCGTTGTATTTTACTAACAAAACCCAAGGCACTTCCTATGGATTAATTTTGATTTAACGACACGATATCAAAACATCCTCTAATGCTGCAAGGTTTTTCACAAGACATATGACATTTGGTAGGCCTACTATATTTATCATTATTAATTTGAGAAATGATGACAGACATTAGAAATGTTAGATTCCATATTTGTTAGACGCTTTGTGAAATCTTCGCCTAGTCAATGTAAGGCGTACGTCATAACCATGTAGCTCTAGAGTAGGGCAATTGGAACCAAATTTATAGAATACAAACGCCTGGGTATAACTCAATTACGTAGAGACTAAATGGTGAAGCACAAACGAAAACCCATTCTTTGTTTGACTTATGTCTTTCTTGGGGATAGGCCTGTAATTTCGACATCACGCCAGATGAAATAGTGTGTACAGTGCTCACAGCAATAGCGTTGTAGACGCTCAAGTTTCCAATCAATATTTCAAGAGAGACCCGTTAAGCGAAACGATAGATTTTGATGATCTGTGCGGTTTCCGGTTCAGCTCTGTCACTAGCTAGGATATTCGGATTGCACGATTCATTTAGATTGATTTATCGTATAGAGTCTTGGTCATATCATTACAATTACGGTTGTTCTTAAGATAAGATCAGATATACTTTAGTTAAAGTCGGGGATTAAATAAACAAAGCATTAGCTCTCAAAGGAGCTATTATCACCGATAATTGAAAACAACGTCATTCGATTAAATATATTAATTTCTATAACATATACCAAAACAAAAGATAATGTTTTAAAATTCATATGGTATATTTCAGTTATGTGATGATTTTTTTAAATTTTGTATTTTATTTACTATTATTTTCTGATTTATTGATACTCGGAATTAAACATTAAAAATATTGAAAACCATGGTAAACTTTATTCTACAGACGACAATTGATATGTTAGTATATTAAAAAATTGGCATGCTCTAAATATCTCAAATAAATGGAAATAGTTTTACTGCGTTTATGAGATGTATGATTAGCCGCTTTAGTTATTTGATATCTTCATCGGGCTGTTTTATGGTAATTTTTCGTATTTATATATTGTATACGATTGGTGCATTTAATTGCTTTCTTCTCAATTGTTTCTGTGGGCATCCAGTATTGTATTTATTTGATTGTGGTGTTGCACCACCATTTAGGCGCATATGGCGTCGTGTCAATCCAATGGGCATATGAAACCATCAGTTACATCACTGGCGAACGACCAATGGCCAGACAGGACAATCACAAAACGCTGATCAAATGCCCCACGACCGATCGGCTTGCGCGTATTTCCAAAACTATTTCCATATTCCCTTAGCTCTTAGAGCACCAGGGACCGGTTGTTCAAAACATAGATTAGTTGCTAATAGCAGATTAAACCACTAATCTATAGAACCAGAGATAGGCTTTCACCGTGGAGGGACGTCATCTAATCTAGGACTAAAATTAATAATGCTTTGAACAACTGGTCCCAGGACAACGTAAAGCTCCCCTAATGCGTCTACCCACCCGTCATCACAAAGGTGTACCAAACATGGATCAAGCTTAAAGCTGACTATAGGACTATGAAGCTGCATATATAGGATATATTGGAATCTTGCTCTAGTTGGGAATCTTGTATTCAGCGATTTTCCCTCAGGAAACTCATTGATCTGCCTCTGTCATGTTTGTTAACTTGATCAAGATGGTTGTATGCTGTTTGAAGAGAAAGCGATGACAGAGAGTCTGGCGCATTTGTTGTAATGGATATTTCATTTTGCGTGTCACCCCATATAGCTCTGTCAATACTCACATTTCCGTTCTTTTATTATATGTATTTAGTACTATACCTGTTTTTATGCATAATGCATATGACATATAGGACAACGTGGTATACATTACACCCACTTTAAAAGCCTACTGTTATGGGAGCCGACTGATGTTATTAGGCATTTTACAATGGCTAGCAAACGTTGTAAAATAGGACAAATTCTCGCCGCCAGTGATTAGTTTCAGCGCCATGGGTTGGGGCATCTTCTCTAGCCAAGAGTTTTATTCCGAGCTACTCTGCATTACAACAGAGTAGCTCGGAATATAACTCTTGGCTAGCGAAGTTGGGATTGAGGGACCTGACGGTTAAGCGAGGATGCATTTAGATGAACCCTAAGTGCTTCCTTTCTGGTTGCCGTGGTACCCTCGCTCCTTCGCTTTGATGAGTTAACACCATGGTAGAACAGGATGGTCTCTTCCGGCTTATATACATTGTCAAGATAGTTTCAAAGGCAATTTCCATCAAAGAAAAATGTCATGGTATAGAAGACGGTGACTGGGAGAAGTTTCTTCTTGGCCTGGAAGCTGCGGAGTTTAGAAGCCGTTCTGTTGTTGCGTTTTGTAGTTGTCCTGTCTTGTCTTTGTTTGTTGCCATTGGGGTCCAGGGTATGTTCCTGACGATCCTCGTCATATGTGTGAAATAAATTAAAGTATACGGTGTTAGACCCCAACAAAACATCTTATAAAACACAAAAGAAAATAGCATTTGAACGACGGATATAGAAGATATATCTCTGGATTTTCCCATAATGTTTCCTTGTTTACAATATTAAGTTTTAATTGTTTCCAAAATGTTTAAACTATATATTAAAATACCCGGGCTATAAAATAATCACTAACATATTCATCTGTTTTAGCTGCTTTATATAGAGTTTTCGTGAGCTATATCTTATTGGTGTTAAAATAATAAATGAGATGTTTTAGTTGTTTTTGGTACATTTTTCGTGAACTTTATCTTATTGGAGTAAAAATATCACGGCTATCAAATAATCGATGAGATAGTCGTGCGTCTTAATTGCTTTTGGTAGAGTTTTCGTGAACTATATCTTCTCGGTGATAAAATATCCTGGTAATCAAATAATCAATGAGATATTCAAGCGTCTTGATTGCTATAGTTTTGGTAGCATTTTCGTGAGCTTTACCTCTTGGCATTACTCGTTACTGTACATCAATATAGATGGAGATACTTTATACTCACACGATATGGACCCTATAACGGCGTATGAATTTAGTACTGTAGACACCACTTAACCTCTCCGCTACAATGTGTAGGCCTACATACTCTCTTTAAACTTAAGATGTTGATTTAAATAAAACCTCCATTCATTTGCATATGCAAAATATTTAAACTTGGCTGTGTGTTATTATATGTCGGTCGTCATTTGTTGAGTGTTTTATACGATTTTAATTGTGTGCAGATTTTACATTCTTATAAATACGATTCCATTGTATACAGCATCAAAAAGGGATTTCATTCAGTTATAATATACTATGTAACTTGGTCTTTTTATTTAAAAAACAACATCCTTCAGTAAAAAAATACTTCACTACAGTGATATAATTGTACTTCATTATATGTATTGATGTTCTCAACGCTAGGTGTCATGAAGCCTATCTTTTGTGACGATTGGCATTGTCAATTTGGTTTATTCGACACCACTGGCAACAAACAAAGACAAGACGGGACAAAT
>JAQQZZ010133325.1:0-13644 GCA_030265115.1 Mopalia vespertina | reverse complement strand
ATCCCGGCCACTTTCACAAAATGTCGTGCGACAAAAAAAATGCCGAACTATAAACATTTTTCCGGTTAAAAATATCGTAGGAGATTTTATTTTCGTACGCCTTTTTTTAAAAGTGACTTTTGGAGCCGGTTATTCAAAAATGTATTGACTATAAAACATTGTTGTACGACGTCACGTCACAAGTGTGTATCTAGCGAAGCTACCGAATTAAGCCTGGTTTATTTTTTTAACCACCCTACCCAGGAGTTTGTTTGATACTCTGTAATTATCATTTAGCTCTATTTAATTTTGTTGAAACAATTATCTGTAGCTGGGATTTAATCCTCTCCGTAATTGAGAAATGTGTGCTCCCTATGACGTAGCAATCAAGGAATAATGATTGCAGATGACGTCGTGTAATGGTGTATTTCTATTGTCACGTTTTAATAACGCATTTTTCACCATCAACTATATAGCTGTGCCTTTTGCTATTATGGATAAAACCTTTATTTCTATAATTGTCTGTCCGTTCGTCTGTCTGTCATGGCCGGCCTCAATACGTTTGCAGAGCAGAACTGTAGTTGGGCCTTTTGGTATTATGCAGTATCATTAACCATTTTTTTTATTCTTCCGTTCTTCTGGCCGGCCTCAATACGTTTCCGGAGCACAACTCGTAAACTAAAAGCCCTACTTTCATGAAACTTGGTAGAAACATTCACCATCAACTGTATAGATGTGCATTTGCTATTATGGATAAACCGTTTTTTATTGTTCGTCTGTCTGGTTGGACCCAATCTGTTTCCATGTGATTTCACATGTGACTGTGAAACTATATACCCACCGTCATGTTTCACAAACTCCCGAGGCAAGGCGGAAAATAAGATCGTCATATTAATTCTCTTTTTTTTTTCCTGCCTTGCCTTCATAGACGGAAAAAACTATGGAACAGCTACTTTGGAATGACATCTCTTTACCCCACCCAATGAGATTGGAGTTTCCATTAGAATGGAAAAGACGGTGTAAACACAAGATGACAACTGGGCTATATGCCTACATGTGATATACACTCGCGATTGTATTGCCATCAACGAGTCATCACAGACAGGGGAAATTGTCGACTTGGACGCCGTACGCATGTTTGTGGTTTAATTAGACTGTCTTACTCTTAAAAGTGTTATTTTATGATTGCATCATCAAATTTGTCTGTCTAGGTGTGCCGGGATGGAGGCGGATAGTGTCTGCCTCGGGCCCTACCGTATGTCTGATGCCCCTTCCAGCTCAGGTAGCATCGAAGCCGTGATTTGTACCAAGGTAGCAACAGTTGAGGGAGCTTACAAAGTTGTGTGTCCCGATCGGAAAATATCTTTACCTGACATCCTTATGCCTGCCAGGTAAGACTCACGTTTCTACCAATTACTTTGATATCAAAACCAGGTTTTAATTTATCGGCAAGTAAAAGGTGTCTAACTCATGCTTTAAAATGTTTGTATTGATTTTTATTGGCAGTAGTTCGGACTCAAATGTGGTTGGACCATTCTGTGAACTAGTTGATAGATTTCGCACATCGGTAACACTAGGATATCCAGGTCCTCTCGACCACTCTTGGGTCATAAATTTTTCGGCAGCCATTGGGCAGTTCTTCACAACTGTGATGAAAGGTGTTAGAGGGGCATTGCTGATGGGCTCGGATTCAGTCTGTCCCACAGGTTGTCCCGAAGGAGGTCGCTTGGACAAGGCCTTCAAAGACATCTTCCTCCATCTAAATGGTGAACTGGCTTTTTTTGGTTTCGAAACAGACTGTAGCTGTGAACTGTTTGAAGACCCTGGTAAGTCTTAACGCACATTGTACATATGCTGACGGTGTTATCGCAGCCATTGTTACAATCATAACCCATTCTGGGGTCAACTGTTTGTTAACATAAACTTTGAAAAATTAAAAACAATTGACCTTATCGATTGAATATTCTGTCCTAACTCTTCGATCTGTGAAAAGTGAAGCATACTTAAACACCAAATCTCGTGATCGTCCCCCACAAGCACGCTCTAGTTTAACTCTTAGGCGATTTCCGTGAAGTGGACAATTTGACGACTTTTGCTGGTTTTGTTTTTCAATTTATCGTACATTTAGAAGTAATAACCGAAAGATTAACACTTCTGATATATAAATAGCGCTTGTTTTGAACAAGCTTCCAATTGTTCTGGTGCTTTCAGAGCTAAAGAGGAAAGGGAAGCCGATCTATTTGTGATGCCTTGGTATTGCGTCCTTTGATTGTCCTTTGCTTATGTCGAAGGTGGTTTCCTCCACCCATTGGGCTGACAAGACGTCATGTGAGTGAAATACACTTAAGTATGACGTTAAAACCAAACCAGCGAACCATTTGTTGAGCCTTCTTGTATTTTTGTATTTCTATCATTTTAGATTACAGATGGCAGAAGAACCAATTTAAAGCCATGGTGTATGGTGGAACGGCGGTCATGTTGTGCATCGGTACGACAAATTCATTAGTTTGTCTATTTGTTATAAATACAGTGAGAAATAAATAGAAATCTTCACTAAGTCTTCTCGGACCAGGCACTATGCATTGTTCTTTAATGTGATTTTTCGCTTTCAAGCATTCAGTTTTATAATTAATAATATTGTAGATACAAGTTGTTGTTTCGCATGTCTGATGTCTGCTAATGCAAACTTTAAACTCGTTCAAACAGGATCTATACAAGCGGAGTTAATATTTTCTAACTAGAATTGTTCTAAAGTTTCTTTTTGTCTATTTAAGGTGGAATACTAATCGCTTTCCTGACTCAACCAGACCATAACACAATGGTTACCTGCCCATCCTTGACCCAAGCTGTCGTGTCAAAATTCAAGGCCATACGACTCCTTCACACAAATGCCAATGCCAATATATTTATGATGCAGCAAAGGTCGAGTGGACGCTGGTCTTTCGTGAAATGTCTCCGCGCAGATTGCTCTAGACTAACTCGACGGAACTTCATAACCGAAATACGAGCCTTAAAAGCAATTAAGCAGTCTCATATCGTAAAAATGTTGGACTGGTTTCACGTTGGCTCGCGTTACGGCATCGCCCTTGAATTTGCTTCGTGTGGAAGCCTAGACGAAATCATTGTTAATAGGAGAGATTCATACAGTCTTGCTGAAAAAAGATGCATTTTTCGTCAGCTAATCGAAGCTGTGGCATGGTTACATAACATGAGCTGGGTCCATTTGAATATCAGAGCGGGCAGCGTCTTGGTCTATGATATGTGGTCCACAGTCAAGCTGTCCGGTTTTTCAAGAGCTGTAAGATTCACTGAGCAGACGCCGTGCACCGTGTTTGACCTTCATCCCAACTGCTGTTCTCCGCAGGTGAAGGGACACACACCCTATGACCCGTACCAGGCTGACGTGTGGGCTTTACGGGGCCTGTTCCTCTATATCTCTACGGGTCAACTGATGAATTCTGAGCAGGGCGGTGAAAACGTGTTCATATTGGACCAGTGCTCTGATTCCGACAACAACATATCCTACACAGATCAACTTTTAAGAGTTATGGCCGAATACTTATCCAACGACGCCTTCGACAGCAGTTACATTTCTGTTGTCATGGATTAATTGTACCTATTGTCAAAATATAAATATGCTGATAATGTTCTCAGTTCGGATTGATAAAATATTTTTGTTGTTGATTTCTTATATTTATTTCCTTGTTATTCAATGTTTGCTCCGAATGTCCTAGAAATTTGTTTTAATTCGATTCCGAGGATCCAATGGCAACTAGACTTATATCTTTCAGGGGTAGGTGCTAGGTTTTGTTCTCTGTTATCCGGGGACCCAATGTCAATTAGGCATATATTTTTCAATTTGGGGTGCTATTGTTCTCGATTATTCCGTGGAAACGAAAACAAGCATTGTTAACTTTCTTGTAAAATTGTAGTAAAATTGATTCATGTAATGCAAAACCCCAGAAAACAGCAACTCATGTGAGACTACACGCTCGACCCAGCAGGTCTGATGTCGTAGAGGGTTCTACTAGTTCTTGTGACGTAGGCCCCTGGTGTTAAAAGAAAGAGATTTGATTCGTCAATATTAGTAAATCTCTTCTGTTAACCGATTTAAGCAAGACATGGTAGCCTTGATAATTTTGACTGTAGCTAAAATAATACCCTAGTTCAAAATCAAATTGTTAGTTGAATATAGTATGACTAGAAAATTGCATGGCATAATTGAACACAAGAAATAATGCCCATTTTATCTCTATGTAACAATCTGGCCGGAACACTGGTACTAGTCGTAAACACAATTTCACGATGTGTAAATTCCGTTCGAATTGTACTACGCATACCATACCATTCGTCAACTCGAGTTTTTTTTTATGAACAATAGAAACAAACGAATAGTGAATATGACTGTTCCGAGTGCAGCATTAGTTCACATTATACATGTAATGTAGCCAGAGGTGTAAAGATATTTGTGCGTATCATCGATTTAGGTCATGTGTCATAAGCCAGCTGTTGTTATGATACACTTGTTTAACTCAACCCAATCTTTGCACCTGTTTGCCGTGAAATAAAATCTGTTTTTATCTCAAAGGTCATCTACTTAATTATCACGTGCATATCCTATTTCTGACCAATATGACTTATTGGACAAGCTTATACATAAATGTAAAATATATTAAGAGAGATAGTAGCTTCACACAGTTAGTTCACGTATACATATAAGTGTATCTTGTTGTGGACTGATAGTAATCTTGTTGACAGGATGAACCTCTTTGTGCTAACGTTGTCCATCGCGGCTGCGGCTTTTGGTTCGGCGTTTCGCCTCACTCCTGTATGTAAACAACAGATTGTTAACTACGGTTTGTCGTCGAATTTTAACGAAACGATTGCCCATGCCATTCATTCTATGACCGTGGAAGGGTTAAAGATGTTCAGTACCAAAGCTTCTCAAAAGAACAACATCCCTACTGTCAACCACAACCTTCATTCCGGAACAAAGGTGCTGCCCTTTGCCCCGGCGGATCCGCTGGGATCTGATTTCACCACACACACGATGAATACCATCGACAAGATCCTGGCTCATTTAGGAAACGCTGACGACGGCCTTGGTCCCAATTGGTCTCCCATCGAGAGAGTGGCTCATGTGTTTCATATGTGGGATCTCTGGACAAAGATCCACGAGGTGTTTTGGCGGGACGTGGTACATTCACCACCCGCTCCAGAGTTATGTCTATGTTTAACCAGTACCCGTTATAACGGCATCGAGACGGCCGTCAGATGGGTGGCTGACCATTACGAATCCGGTACACCCATTACGCTCCTTAACCGACCCATTCCCAAACTGACAAGCGCTACCAGTTGGTCTGTCTGGAAACAACGTCTCCTGCATTATTACACTGATCAGGCAGTGATGGATGCCGCCACATACCTCTACTGTGCTACCAACGAGTTTTAAGGGCATCACACACAAGGAAGACTTGAATTCATTGTCTTAATGCTGAGATATATTTTCGATGACGAATACAATCTTTGATATTTAATGATTTCTAGAAGGTAATTTTACCATAAATCAATTGCAAAAATGTTTTCTTGTTTTGGCTTAATGTGTTGTCCATGTTAATCACATAACACGTGGTTGGCTGGAGGAATCAACCTGCTTTCCGGGTGATCCCAGAAACCGATCTGTTAGGATGTTTTTGTGTAACGTCCTGTGATTGTCCTGTATTTGATCCGTCTCATCTTTGTTTGTTGCCCGTAACGTCGGGGGTAGTTTCCTTGGCTGGCACGCCGCCATGTGAGTGAAATAACCTTAAGTACAGCGTTAATCCTCAGTCAAACAAACAAACAATTTAAAAACCTTTCATTGTCAAGCAAGTAACCCGGCGAACTGAATCTTATTCCATTGTTAGCACTTATTGTCAGAGAGAGACTGTGCTATGTATAAAGGCTACAGACAATCTCTATATCTCTGAAACACCAGTTTGTATTCTGATTAATTCCTAGCGCATACCCAATAGTCTGTTGGCTACATATTTAAAAAAATACTTTATATACCATGTGAATGATCATTACCTTCTCTCGAGATGCCTGTAGATTACCCACAAATCAATATTATTTAGAAACTTGTCTCTGTGAATTTATCTAGAACATAAGATGATTCATCGATTTTAATTAATCTACATCTCTGTGCTTTTTTAAAAATATAATGACATAATGAGCATATGCTATATTGTCAGTTCATTCTTCGGTTGCAGTATATCAAATGATCATAGAACATTACTTAATATTGTATAACGGTATTGTCAATGTATTTAGCTGACAGTTTGCCGAATAAATTGGTGCAGCTAAAGACTATATTTTAAGAAACCACTGTTGGTTAATGTAACTCGCCACAAACCAGACAAGAGGAAGAGAGAATTGGGTGTTAGTTATATGGACTGTTCATGTATATTACCGGCACATAATGTTTTGCTTCTTACGCAATACTTTATAAAACAACACAGTTAAGTTGTAGCTAAAAATGAAAATAAATGTCTGTTTACTTTACCACCCAGCTCCCCTCGCTGCTTCGTGGTTTTACGACGTTAAACGTTTATAAAGGGCAACAGATCGAGATAAAGGTCGATATTGTTTACTTTTACAAATAATCGAAATGTGTCTATAATTCATGCGGTATGTAATCTATAGAACAATCTGAAGTCTTGTCACAGTTGCTTGCGATGTTTCACCGTACGTATAACTGTTACTACATGAAACCCGAGCAGCATTCACCCGAGTCCGAAACTGGGTGTTTATCCACGAGGAATCGTCTGTATTCAAATTCTTTTTTAATCCGTTAGCAGATATCATGTGATAAAGCACCTGTGTTGGGATATAGAATCCGCTTGGAATCCTCGGCAACCAACAACACTGCGCATGGTATCTTTGTGATATAGCTGGAAGTGTCTCTAACATGGCTCCAAACCCCAAGAAAACAAATATATATTTATTAACTACATTTATTAGACAAGTGTCTTCATAATTATAATTGGTCTTCGGAGGTCTGGTCTTCGAAGGTCTTCGGTGTACCAATTTTGGAACCCAATATTCAGCGTTTATGATCTGAATTGCACAACATTACACATGTTTCTCAAACAACAGTTACACATTAAAACAGACAAAACGAAACCATCGTCATTGCAGTGAGGCAGAATCATTGTATTTCTGAAGACGCAAAACATATACATAGCTTATTTAACTTTGTTTTAAAAACTCTGACAAAGTTTAACGATTTAGGTAAATTAAGGTGTTGATGAGGCCATTTCCGTTTGTTCGTCTTTCGTGGGCACAATGTTCATTCCAGCTTTAGTTCAACTTCCACAGGGTAATGATCGCTTACAGCCAATGCCTGTTTCATGAAAGAAATATTTCAGATTTTCAAACAAGATTATTGATGTAGTGTGGAAACTTATGATTACATTCATGATTCGATAAAACACAGGTTTTCACACGAAAAAAGATACAGATCGAAGGTGAATAATTATTTTTTGACAGAGGTTCTTATTTGTTGGGGCCCGAATACGGTGCGTAGGGGTCACCAGCATGTGCCCAAGATCCCCACTTGGAATTCACCTGCAGCCTGATGGGCTGCGGAAAACCAGTTTTCATTCGGGATCTGCTGGAGGAGCTTTGTCATGGTGTGTTTCGGCATATCGTACCCATCGTGCACCACAGCAAAGCTTATCATCCACGGGGAGGGTGAAGTCTACGACGTTGTAGATGATTCTCCATGATTATCTTAGGGCTTTCTACTTAGCATTTTAGAGCGAGCCGGCCATATACATCATTGACGACTGGTCAGCCACTTAAGCGCTGACCCAGAAGATTGATATGCTCCCTGAGTTGGGATTCAGCAGTCAGATCAGAACCTCTCGGTTCTAACCTAGAAGTGCAACTCCATTATTAAGAACTTGCGCGAACAAACGCACTGGTTTACCCACAAATACCGGGACTCCTTCGAGAACTGCCTCCGTGAAGACGATGTGATTCCTTTTCGAAAAGAGCGAAGGGCAGTTTCCCAGAGATTAGACGACAATAAACGTCCCAAGCTTTGGTAAAAGACCCCAACGAACAGCTTATTTGGTGCCTAAAACCTTGTATAGTAATATCTTAGCCATTATGGTCTGGCAGCTCTGTTCCATTGGAAAGATAGCATCTTTTCAGCACCCTTGCGAGGGTGGTGTTTACTTATTAGTTCGTTTCTATTTCTTTGAAATACCAGTTCGCAGGTTGGTTTATTCGTAACCCATACCGAATATATTATTTGCTACATATTTATGTCAAACTTTCTACATCATGTAATTGTTCTTTACCTTCTCTCGAGATGTAGGTTACCCATAACAACTCGAGATAAAGATCTATCTAGACACTTGTCTCTGGGGGTTATCTAGAATATGTGGTGATTCATCGATATAATTAAATCGACATCCTTGTGCCAGTGTGATTCATGTTATAGAAATATATTAAAACATATATATGTGGATCACCAGGTCCTCTGACCCACACTTTGATCCCTTGTCCTCTGGCAGCGCGGCCTTCCGATCTGCTCGGGTGGTCGCGCCGCAGAAATGACCAACAAGTCCTTCAAATATACAGACGACTACTATGTGGCATCTTGAGGTCGTGGCTCAAGCCTGCTAAGCCTTCTTGAATACCTTTTTGAGCCATGGTCCAAAGCACAGACATCAGGCTAAGCGCTTAGCGAAATATTATACAACAATTGAGTTCACTAGAAAGGGTTCGCTGCTATAAAGAAACTCGCAGCACCTGCGACGGTACCCCAAGAGCTGAGAACACATGTTTGGGACCCTAGCTCAGCGTATTAGTTGGCAAGATCATCTTCTCAATTTGGCAACACATGATGGAGACCCCTGAACACCGTATACTGACCCCTAGAAAGTAAGCATGCTCCTCATATTGCTAAGGTATTAAAGTATTAGTTATTGTTTACACCGAACACCAGTTTTATATTAGGAAAGATACATTTTTTTTATAGAAAAAACAACAACTGCCTTTCCAAAAGGGAAATGATCGAGGTCGATCCACCGATCTATCAATTATAAAGCTGACACTTGGACCATTGCATAGCCAGCACATTCGATTTTGTTGAAGCCTGTAGCTTATCTCGCTCTTACGGCGATTCTGCACTCGTGACAAAGATACCCAGTGCTAAGCTAGTTCCTCGATTAGAAAAATTCTTCCACCGTAAATAAAAGGGAATTACTCTTAGCCATTCATTTTAAACACCATTCAAACAATAATTGCATGGCAATGTAAATGTATTTAATACCTCTTGGTAAGATAAATCATAGTCGTCTTCAAAGCGGTAAGCTGATGCTGTTCCTGGTAAAAGACCGGCCTTCAAGGAATCTCCTGTTACCACGATTCTGTGGACATAAAGACATGAACAGTATCATCCATGCATTTGTGTTGGCGCAATACCTACATGTAAGTATGCTTCGGCCTCTGGTTAAGGTTAGTTTCTTTCAAGCATATTCATACTGCTTTTACTTAGCAATGCAGACACATTAATTTTCCAACGGGGCAAAACATTTCACATTTTTAATTTTGCAAAGCAAGACATTTCCTGGCTGCGTAAGTGTATTCTCTTTTTACTGAGTCATTGTGGTCATATAAGTTAAATATTCTTAAGCACGGTGTTAAATAGTCAGACAGTCGTTCGGTGGGTCGGTCGATCGATCAATCGTTCGGCCGGTCGGCCAATCAACAAATCAATCAATCCCCTCAGTGAATGGGCCTGTAGTTATATTTTAATACGCTGAAATAAAGACTCATACTTAACTATAACACATTCTGTCTCCTTGTATTTGTTGATTACCAGACATTTGACTTTTTAAAAAATATTTCATCATAAAGCGTTTTATTTCTGTAATATTCTAGGGATAATTTGCTGACTGTCTTTTCCTGAAAAATGTAAAAAAACAAAAAACTAATACTATGTCTATATGGCGAAATAACACACCCATGCACACACACAGCAGGATCATTATTGACACACATAAAATTAGGCGTACATACACATTAACCGTGTATGCGTGAATGTTAGAATAAATATCGAAATACAACTAGCCGCATCTATTAACACTAATAGTATCCGATTACTAGTAATATAAACGCTAAGATCATATATGATTAAGCGCTCCTGGGGCCTCCTACAGCTCCCGTATTGGAAAATGCAGGGAAACCGACAATTCAACAAATTCTTGCGCTTACAAAAAGGGCCTCATTTCAGCGAGCAATTGAATATTTCCAATGTGCACCAAAACTAACCTGTCGTATGCGCAGTCAGTGGTTGACACAGTTGTATCGGTGTCATCATTGATCAACCACTCAAAGCTGGCGTCTGTGCGCAGGTCTATTCCTGGCCAATCAGATGCTCTGACGTAACTGCAGTCAGCGTTCAAATCACCCAACACCATTACGTTAGTAATCCCCCATCTCTTTACGGCATCATCATGAACGTCTACAAGCGCTGAAATTTCCTTCACTGCGAACTCCGGACTGGCGTGTAGAGGAATAAAGATAACATCCTTAATAACTGTGCCGAGAGAACAAACAACATTTTTAGTCCATTTAACATTCCAGCTACGCATAGCTGTGTTTCAATTGTGACTTTAACTACAATTTACCAAATCATGAAATTTTGATCCATAATTAAACATCGAAAATAGCATTTCTTTATAGTTCTACAATGACCTTAAGCCTAGAGTCTAGAATAATTAACTGACAAATAGAATTGCTTTTAAATCTTTCAATAAGGCGTGGCAAATTACCTCTTGCCTACAGCCACACGTAGTCGTAGCACTAGCGTTCATAATTTTGCCAAAGGCGTTTGATTGGAATGTTGCACCATACTTTAGGCGGCATGCCAAGTTAATTGCCGAAGTAAACACCCTTTAGACGCCAATGGCAACAATTAACGACAAAAAAAGACAACCACAAGAGACAACGTAAATAATCCCCAATAGATCAGTTTCGTCTTGCCCTAAGCTATAAGAACTCCGGGACAACAGGAACCTACACTTCCTCTTCAGCGTACATGAATTATGATTTGTCCTTGTCATTCTGCAGGGATAAAAAAAAGTCACGTTTTTGTAAGAAACCCAACAAGGTGGATTTCTGTATTTTTAAAAAGATATACGGCCAGTTTCCTCTCTACTGGCTGAAAGTCGCTCCAAATGATGAAGGAGTGGACGATTGTCATATAATGAGACACTTTTGCTCCGCCCTATATTAAGTCTTTCCCTTTGACATACACATTTAGTCAGTGGACTAATCATTGGACTTAAACCGTCGCCGCCTTACCTCCATGAAATTGCGTTTGGGTAGCTTGGCCATAAACCAGGACAATTTGGAATGTAGTAACATTCGGTAAATGACGCAAATTGTTCTGTCGTTCAGAAAATGACAACTGTATAAATACACCTGGACGATGTAATGATGCTGTAAAGCTGCAGTTCTTCTTATTTTTTTATGGCAACTAACACATGGAATTGTTCTTAATTAAAAAAAAATGTTCCATTTTATATTGACCAATATAACACATTTACACATTGTTTAGCTACTGGATTTTACCGTAACTGTAACTTAAAATAGAGATTCGCCACGTGACTTTCTGGAAAGAGCGGTATGGCGTAAGGTTTATCCCAAAGTTGTAGTCTGAGTTTAAATACTAAATGGTACTTGATGGTTACAAAATGAGCATGAAAGGCATACCAGCTTTGTCCATTCTAAAGTGGGTCACAAAGGGTTCCCTCATAAAGATGTCTTCCCCCAGTGCTTCATCGCCGTCATCATAGTGGTACGAGTCCATCAGGCGAACTCCACTCTCATTTCTGCACAATATAATGGTAGATTTAATATTGAATTTTTGTCGTATTACATTTAAAGTTAAACATACAAAGTTTGTGATAGTGAGAAAAAAAAATACCTTCAAATTCCAATTTAATAGAAATAGTTCAATTTGAGCGCAGAATTTAAATTTAAACTTCCTTTTTACATATTTTCCTTAACCCATTGAGCTGGCACACCGTCATGTGAGGGAAATAACCTTAAGAACGGCGTTAAACCCCAATCAAACAAACAAACAAACACACGTACCGCCAGTGTTTTAAGGATGCTCCCGGAAGTCAAATGGAAGCAAACGAAAATTACATGGCCTGATTATTCTAGGACAACAGACATTTGAAGCAAGATACTAGTCTGCCACTCGGCAAGATACCAGTCTGCCACCTACAGATATTTGTGATTGCACAAGTGTATGAAGAAGATGCGCAACACGACACGTGTAAATTTTGTCTACCTTTATTTTACATATGTTGAACTCCATTTGTTTTTTTAATTATGCATAATTCTTTTTACATATCTGAAATTCTTTTTTACATATTAGTTAAAAATACGTGCTCTTATGGAAACAATATTTTCAGATATGTAGATTAAGTAGAATTCATTTCAACCTATGCTTATTTTTTTTCACATATGGTTAAATCAATTTCACACATATACACTTACTATCGTTTCACATATGCCCAGTAGATCACCATATATCAAAAATATTTATAAGCTGTTTCTCCCCACAGAGTATAAAATAGGTGTACATTATTTTATGAGACCGCACAAGCTTACATGACGTATATATATCCCGTACACTCTTAGAGAAAGGTTTACGGCGAATTTATAGCCGGTCAAGTTATGAAGCAAATATTTTATGTTTATTTTCTAGTTCAAGTAATACTCAAAATGTCAAGTACAGGTAATTGTCTTTGAATTGGTCTTGAAAATGCAACTTGACTTTCTCATGAAATAACTCTCCTGATCAATTCGGATAGGGATTGGTATTTTTTTCTGTAGTGCCAAAGTATTAAAATAGTACTCAGCGGTCTAGCAAATTCCTCAAATCAGTCATGCAGACGTTTTGCCGAACCATTTGTAAATAAGCACTTAATCAAACCAGCTCTTAATATTTAACTACTTAACGATTACCTACTGCTTCTGTGAATATAAATAAAAACCTACCTGCGTGTGATTTTATTTACCTTAAACAAATGCAAATGCAAGAACGAGTTGATCTTAGTTTGCGTGTACAAAGTATCCGCTACGCTTAGTTTACTGGGAAAATTGAAAACTCAGTTGGAGAATGATGAATAGTGGGATGAATCATGACAGATAATGTTGCTGAAAAAGTTCACATTACGCTAATACATAAATGGGCGTTAGGGAAGTCACGTGACCAAATTGCTCATGAATATTCACGAAATATTGCTGGAATTGAGCTGATGTGTGTTTGTTTCTTGGTTTCACATCCGAGAATGAAAAATAACGCTTCGTCCAGGGCGCTGTGAAAGCGCGGGAGATATTCAGCTGGACGACTGCCGGTACAAACACAGATGCTAGTTTTAAAAATAGATGTTATCTACTGTTTGTCGATGGATACGATGAATATTTCCTCATCACACCAGATGAATTATTCATCGTAAATATCATTCAACAAACAGTATATTTTCTATTCTATTGCTTCTGCAAGTTTGATTATTGCATACAGCATGAGTTGGCATAATGCCAAGTGTCCTAAAATTCTCAATAGACGACAGCTTTAGTCTCGCGAGGTAA
>JAQQZZ010133324.1:3833-24299 GCA_030265115.1 Mopalia vespertina | reverse complement strand
TTGTTGAGGACGATCCCCTAATTACAGTATCGTTCATGCATTTTCCTTAGATTTGTTGAGGATAATCCCTTAATTACAGTATCGTCCATAGATATTTCTTGGATTTGTTGAGGACGATCCCCTAATTACAGTATCGTCCATGCATTTTCCTTACATTTGTTGAGGACGATCCCCTAATTACAGTATCGTTCATGCATTTTCCTTAGATTTGTTGAGGATAATCCCTTAATTACTGTATCGTCCATAGATATTTCTTGGATTTTTTAAGGAATCACCCACTTCCAAGGAACTTCTGGGCATGTACGATGCATATTAACATTTAGTTTCTTCCTAGGAACTTACTACATGTACCAAGTTCTAGAAATCTTTCAAGGAAAAGAAATGCAAAACACAAAATGTATTTTAACACTTTCATTTTGTGATGAATGGTTGCCCATCAGTTGCCAGTGCAAAATAAATGAAGTTTATTTATTACCATAACCAATAATCATTCTATAAAATCAACCCGGTTTTTCTGATCATTTGATATGTTACTGAATGCTTTAAATGATTAACAGAATTGAAATCAACGAGCCTTTATGTCAAAAATCTCCACTTAAAACAGGCTGTTGAGATATTGCTTGATTGATTGATTGATTGATGTTTTATGCCGGGTTTAAGGGTATTTCACTTTTATGAAGGCGGTACATGTATTCCAACAACAATTGACACTGGCACAACCAAGATGTGAAGCGTTTTCATAATGTTGGAAAGGGAATTTTCATCCAGTGCTAAGTAAAGACAGCATCGCTACTCTTCAAACGAACTGTCTTTAACCAGAGGGCTCAAGATATTGCAAGAGAAAAAAAAGATACATTTTCTGATTATAGAGAAAGAAAATTTTGCTTGCCTTCACTGGGAATAGAACTCTTGTATGCTTTAAGTATAATTTACAGAAAGAAATATACTATTTATCATATTGACATGAAAGATGGAAACCTGGTACATGGAGCATAAGGCTTGTATATTGATATTTCTGATAAATATTAAAACAAAAGAGACAAATCTTCATATCTGGACAAATGGCTGAGTAAATAGGTTTAAACTGTGGACAGGCAATATTTTCTCATTGGAAATCAATTTTGATAAAGGTCACAAAATTAGCAAACTAAGCATGTTGAACGTTTTTTTGTTGTTGTTGTATATCATATTTCAAGTCTATTAATAACAATCAGCTAAGAAATGGACAATAATATAATAAATCTGAATTAGACTGTTTCTAACTACTGTTGGTAGAAAAATTTACTCGGAGCACTGGAGCATGTTTTTATCCTAAAAACATTACGTATAATCAAGAAATGGCCTCTCGAATCAATGAGGATAGGTGGCTATTGAAGGCAAGTTGTCATATAATACGCTAAGAGTTGGTCTAATAAATTACATTGGGCGACAATAAGTCTAAAGTTAACATGACATATAGGCCCATACAGAGTAACAATCCAGTCACAGTTATATCGGGCTGATTTTAATCATAGCAATTTGCAACGGATATACTCCACATAATCCAATATCTAACTTAGTTTTCTGTGATGAAAACGTAAGCAATAAGGGCTTATTGATTAACAATACAACGCTTCCACTCTTGTTCCCTTCACACGAACGCACCAAAAACATCTATAGATGGACGGATGGCAACAAAGCGCGAAACGGTCCAATTTTGACGGCAAACGTAATTACAAATGGCCAGAGGCAAGTTCCTATTTACACCTGATAAATACTGCAGTAGTCAGCCAGCTCATGGACAGTTCATCCAAAGCTAGACGACTTAATATGCTAGCGATATCACATTGCTTGATTAGAAAGGATACGGTTTGACCAGACAGAATAATATGTGCTATTGTACAGTTACATGTAGTTTTTAGACCCACGGATGCTGTAGACTGCCTGTGGAATTCTGAACTTTAATCTATTCCGCATTATTTCTTCCCTAGTAATTCTGGTTGGACAGACATACTGTATGGTGAAACAGGAGACTTACTGATATTTGATAAATGAAAGTACACAGGAAAATACTATCACACCTGTCATTGCTTCAGAAGCATGGATAATTATCTTACAACAGTTGTAAACTACATATGCTTGGCCAGCACTGTTCAATTTACAATAGTTTTCAAATACTAGTGGAGTGACGCAACTTTTGTTAATTATATCAACAATATTTATATAATCAAGATCCTGATTATAAAAAATAATTAAGTAACAAACAAATGTACGTATAAAGGGGGATAAAATGGGGGGGGGGGGGGGATGTGCATGCTAAAACAACGTTTTTTTTGTGAATTGAGGATGATGCATATGTATTTTAGTGTCTATGTCATTGTTTCACAAAGGGAAAGGGAATTTAGGTGATTATGACAGATTTCAGGTGATATTGAGGGAATTCAGGTGATATTGAGGATTTCAAGTGACATTGAGGGATTTCAGGTGATATGGCGGGATTTCAAGTGACATTGAGGGATTTCAGATGACATTGAGAGAATGCAGGTGATATTGAGGGAATTCAGGTGATATTGAAGGAATCCAGGTGATCTTGAGAGAATCCAGGTGATATTGAGGGAATGCAGGTGATATTGAGAGCATTCAGGTGATATTGAGGGCATTCATGTGATATTGAGGGAATCCAGGTGATCTTGAGAGAATGCAGGTGATATTGAGGGAATTCAGGTGATATTGAAGGAATCCAGGTGATATTGAAGGAATCCAGGTGATCTTGAGAGAATGCAGGTGATATTGAGAGCATTCAGGTGATATTGAGGGCATTCAGGTGATATTGAGAGAATGCAGGTGATCTTGAGAGAATGCAGGTGATATTGAGGGAATTCAGGTGATATTGAAGGAATCCAGGTGATCTTGAGAGAATGCAGGTGATATTGAGGGCATTCAGGTGATATTGAGGGCATTTAGGTGATATTGAAGGAATGCAGGTGGTATTAAGGAATGCATATGTATTTTAGTGTCTCTGTCATTGTTTCACATAGGTAAAGGGAACTTAGGTAATAATGACAGATTTCAAGTGACATTGAGGGATTTCAGGTGATATCAAGAGAATGCAGGTGATATTGAGGGAATGTAGGTGATATGGAGGGAATTCAGGTGATGAGGGAATCTAGGTGATATTGAGAGAATTCAGGTGATATTTAGGGAATTGAGCGGACACTGTTATACAAGTCTCAGCAGCTCAATTGCTTGAATATATCAAATAAGATTTAAAACAAGGCTTAGCCATGAAATCATAAAGGCTAAAGTATCCAATGGGATAAAGAAATAAAGGTCAGCCTGATTGACACAGGTCTGTCATTGGACACAAAATAGGGTGAATTAGAGAAAGTCTGCAGATTGCAGTTCAAGAAGCCACAATATATCAGCTTCATCAGCGCCACCAGCCACCTGCTACCTTTAGACAAAATAAAAGTCTAACAAATTTTAATTTTATACCAGAAACTACATGTATGAACCCACCTATTGATTCCTTGTGTTTTATATAAAATAAATACTTGCTTATTTTCAATCAACAAGTACAAATCAATTTATATGTGTCAGACAAAGTCAGTCCGTCAGTTGCCAGTGCAAAATGTCTGACAGGATTCTAACACAAACTTGAAAGTCAATACATGTACTGACAGACATTAGGATAGTCAGTGGTATTTGCACAAAACAGATTTTGCACTCAAAATTGAGGCAAATTACCAAGTTATACATGTTTATCCACGCTTTGGTTGAAATGCAATGAATCAGAAAATACAACACATTTGAGGGGAAATAGTATCCCCTTAGCTCTACCTAGACCATTTTATATGAGCTCAGACTAGACTTAATAAACTGGAAACTTGATATAAATGTTTGAGTCGTTAAGATGAAGCTTAGGCTATCAGCAGGTATTGGCATGTTACCAATATTGACGGTGAAAAAAATTGTAATGTTATTTTTGAGAGTTTAAGTAGCTTGAGAACAATTAAATAAACTTGTTGATTAGTTTGATTGGTGTTTAACGCTGTACTTGAGCTTATTTCACTTATCTTAAAGCATGTCGGCCCAATGGGTGAAGGAAACCACCCTTGACACCACTGGCAACAATCAAAGACAAGACAGGACAAGCACAGCACGCAATAAAAATACATTAAAAAAAGATCGACTTCGTTCTGCCCCTTAGCTCCTAGAGCACCAGGGCAAAAGTTCCAGTTCCCTCCCAGCCTTCAGCCTATTTAATAAGCGCTATAATTGCTACCATCAGGTGTCAGTAACTCTGTCTCTCTTTACCACCAGAAGCTGGACAACATGCAAATTAACCTACAGTTATTGTTGATATGAAATTCTGTTGCTTCAGTTCCAATTCCCTTAACCGTAAGGCGCTTTAATAAACACTACAATTTCTACAATCAAGTACGTGTCAGTAACTCTGTCTCTCTCTACCACCAGAAACTGGACAACATGCAAACTAAATACACTTTTTGTTGATGGGAAATCCTACAGCTTCAGGATGAATTTGAAAAGAATGTATAGCTCTAATGCATCAAGTAACAAAAATTTGTTTGTTCGTGGGAAATTTTCCATGTTGCCAATAGTGTCTATGGTTGGCCTTGATCTCATTAAGGTGCATCACCATTGATTTATCTAAATTATGTAAACAAAACTGATATACAGTGTGACTTCGGAGCTGTCTAAGTAATGTCGAGTCTATTTATTCATATTGACATTAGACATGCCTTCAGCAGATCAATATGAATACAATACAGAAAACCTATAAAAACAGACCTTATTCAATAGCTAATATTAATATCAGTTCGTCTCTTCAAATAATCAAATATTGTGCAAGCAAACCAGGAAAGTAAGGCATGGTATAGCTTACACACAAATAGAATTTATGTTGACTTTTAGACATGAAGTGAATTTTTTAATTCTTGTGTAAACAACACACTACCTGTGTAGGATGGAATATTCTGGGTCACATGACATTGGGTGACAGAATACTGTGACATACAGTACCATGTAATCAACTTTGACATCACAAATGCTTTATCCGCCGTAAAATTAAACTTCATTTATTCTCAGCATACATGTTCCTACATACAGCTCTTCAATGATTGAACTCAAATGCGTCATCAGATTTAGTTCAGACTCGCCCTGGCGCTAGGAAGCTTGCAGCTTCCGACAGCGCCAGGACTCGTCCATACAGAACCATACAATCCAATAACCTATAAAGATATCACGAACAAAAAGACTTCATGTTGCCCCTAAGTTCCAGGGCACAGGAAGCTCCAGGGCACAGGAAGCTCCAGGGCACAGGAAATTCCCTCCCAGCCCTCCGCATCTTCAATAGAGAGCCAACTGTATCCATAAACTTGCAGGACAAACAGTATACCTGGGTGGCCCTCTGTTATAATGATTTTTAACACCGTCCTTTCAGATATTAGCAGAGAGAGTGTCACAGGAAAGCCAAATTATTATATTTTTGTATTTTTTAATCAATATTTGGATTATATAGGGTTCAAACTTTATGTTATTTTTAACTACTATAAAAGTATTAAAAAATTAAAAATACTTGTATCTGAAAAGTAGGAGCGAAATCATGATAATAATTTAAAAAATCCAAATATTTGTCCTTCAATACTTCAATCAGTTTAAAAAGGAGCTATCAAGACCCAACAGTTTACAACATATCATTAAACAGGACAGATGTAGATTCTTGAGAGTTGATTCTCAAGATTGACATGCATGTGATCTATACCAATTGTCATCCATGTTGAAATTTGACAAAACACAAAAGAAGCCTTATCTGAGATACTAAACACAGAAAAAAATTCATACCCTATTATGTTAAGAAAAAAAAATGGAATAGAAATGTTCCCATGAGACCAGGAAAACTTATACATCAAGACAAACAACAAATGGGTAGGTCAGAATGCAACACTCTCCATCATCTGGGAAAAAAATAGATGAATTTAAATCTCTAGAGAAGACTGAGACTTTTGTGAAAATGAGACCAGGTCCTTTGTAAATCAGGATTATAGATCTAAACTTGGAAAAGGATGGAGTTAATGGTTTGTGAGAATATTACAAGATAACGGCAGGATAAAAGAACGGGTAATAAGTCTATGATCTGCTAGAAAGAAAACCCTCTGAAAAGCCAATTGGATATAATCTCTGCACATAAGAGAAATAATTAGAGAATATCAATGCAGGTAAAACTGGGATAGGATTCAAAAGTGTGAAGAGGATATAAATTGTATAAATTTGTTTTCTTCTAGAATAAGTGATTAAATATCAATGTATAGTTTTTATATAGGTATAAAATGTAATAAACAAGGTTAACAACTAAGGTTTTAATAAATTCTAGGCAATAAGCCATGAAATGTGTAATTATGTACGATGCAAGCGGATCATGCTGCTCCGCAGTTACAAAATAAATTATGTTTGAACCAAATTCTAAGCAAATATTTGTATAAAAAAGAATACACAACATACAACTTTGATGAAAATCCATACCATGGTTTCTATGGAGAAAGATTGCATTGCAACTAAGATTTTGTAAAATTATCTGACTAGTTTCTATGGATAAGGATTACAAATAAAATTCAATGAAACTCCATTTCTATAAACATGATCTACTACTTCTGAGATTTTAACAAATTCCAGGCCATAGTTTCAGTGCATAAGGATTAGGTTCCCATTTCATATGGAAATTGAAAATTTTTTGGAAAGATTTATTATGCCTATTTTGATTGTATGTATATTTTTTGGTATAGTAACTACCACTATTTGCTCGAGGATAGTACAGAGAAAATTTGTTATTTAAAGGCATTTACAATTCTTTCAATATTAGTGTTTTCTATGAACTTTGACATTTTCACCCACAGATAATTGAAAAGCGCTTTGTGAAATTTGAGGCTTTTAAAATGTATTTAATAAGTGCTAATGCTTTGATGTTGGGTATATAAATTCCTGCTATCATGGGGAAAAAAAAAACAAAGTCTTTGTAATTACTGATATTATATAATGGATTATATAAAAAATAAGTCACAAGTAGCTAACCCTGGATTGTTATTAAAACATGAATTATTGTTTATTCACAGGCATTCATTCCTTATAACATTTATTACAGAACAGAGATTAAATTCAAACTATTTATTTGCTTTAATAAATATATAATATCAGAAAGATCTAGGATTAGAGCTCCATCCAAATCTTACTTATAGGCATGCAGAGTTTACATGCAGCAGAATAAATAGTGAGCTTGGTCTGAGTTCAATTTTCCCCATGCTCTAGACATGGTTAATAGTACCAAATGACTCCAGATGACTGCGGCGATTAACCTTTTACTGGCAACATAATAAAGGTCTCCTTATTGCTCAATTAACAGCTTTCCCACATCATTTCCTACGTCATATTTGTAGTATTTGCCCTTCACATTAACACTGTTAAGACTGTGTGCTGTCACCTAATGGAGGAGCAAGTGATCACTCCACTAAGTCAGATTGCCTTCTCTGCATTGTGCACAGATACGGAATAACAAAGCCTGGGGCCTGTTCATGAAAAAGATCTAAGCTTAATCTCATCTTAGCTGAACTTCATCTTAACTATCATTTAGATTGACTGATTGGATTGGATTTGATTGATTGGGGTTTTACGTCGTACTTAAGGGTATTTCACTTATATGACGACGTGCCAGCCCATTGGATGAAGAAAACCACCCTCGACACACTGGCAACAAACAAAGACAAGATGGGACAAATACAGGATGCAATACAAACACCACCAACAAATCGACTTCCTGTTCCCCTTTAGCTCTGAGAGCACCAGGGCAACATGAAGCTCCCTCCAACCACTCGCTTGACTGATTGGTGCTTTACACCATGCTTAAGGGTATTTCACTTATATGATGGCGGTGTACTTCCAAACAGTGAACCGCAACATAGCCATAAGGTGGAGTGCTAGATGCAAATGGCTTGAAAATTAATGTTCTTCCATAGCTGACAGAATAAATATACTTCAATTCTCCTGTCTATAGCCAGAGGGCTATTTGTCATTTAGATACAATACCCTTAGCATTGGTCATTATTGTCATTATTTGTTAGACTGGTGTCTGATGTCATCCTCAAACCAATTTTACTCATGGCACCTTCACAATTACGGTTAATTGGACTAACTTGGACTAAGATTACACTGTGGAATAAAACCCCGAACTTTTCTAGCTATTAAGGGGTTTTGAGACGTACTAAAACCAACCATGTCTGTTGACTGGTACATTGTTCTATACTTTTGAGAAAAATACTTTTGGTATAAAGACTTACGGTTTTTTTTGTTTAATAGGTGCTAACACTATACTTAAGGTTATTTCACTCATATGATCGCGTGCCAGCCAGGGCCTTAGCCAGAGAGTGATTGGTGTTTAACAGCATGATCAAAAAATATTGCACTCAAATGATAGATTGATGTTTGTAACATGTAACTCTAAACCAGGGGTTTAGCCATAAATCAGAAGTGTGGTGTCCAAAATGGTCATTTTGCTTCACTTTTCAAACAACTGGGTGTCCAGTTTTGACAGTTTCCCTATCTCCTGCATGTTAAAGCTTCTTAAAACAGGGTGTCCAAATGAAACAATTGTTCTCTTCAGGGTGTCCATTTGGACGGGTGTCTGTCTAAGCCCTTGGTGCCAGCCCAATGGATCAAGGAAACCACTTTCCCTATTTACTGGCAACACACAAATAAATGACCGGATGATCACACAACGCAAAACAAGATAACCCAACAGAATGGCTTCATGTTGCCTGTCAATTCTGAGAGCACTAGAGCATTAGGTACATGTAGCTAGGTCCAACTGCAAACTAAGCAGTAAAGGTATACCATCTTAAAAGCAGAACAGTTAAGTTATGGGTTCTTTGTAAACTTTATCTAAGACAATAGTTCACATAAACAATTTTGACAATCAAAAATCCAAATCCAGATTTACACATTTTTACCAAAATAGTTTGAAGGTTATCATAAAATAGTTGCCGACAACCTGAAATGTAAGCCAGAAAGAGTGAACATTGGAAACAAAACAGATAAAAATTGAAGAAAACATGCTCTTACCTAAGACTGCCAGTTTCAATGTTGAAACATTGTGTTGATTTAACTTTTCTTGCATGCCCGGGTGGGAGAGGTCTGCATAACAGTATTTCCGTGACATTCTGACACAGGTAGTAGAAGACTGTGTTAAAATCCAACTGTGGAGAGGTGGAACATTCAAATGGTAAATTGGTATTCCAGGGTAAACAGCTAGGAGGAAAACATTGTTTAATTCACTAGACAGTAACTGCACATGGTCAGTCGGACTGTTGCATGTATTGACAATTGACTCACTACTCCTGGTTAGGTTATTACGCTTGTCTGGCCAAGTTGAATATTGGACTGTCGCTGACCAGTGCTTGCCAATAGGACCTTCGAGCTTACAGGATAACTTAACAGTGACAGAGCTCCGGTGATAATCAGCGGCAAGCGACTGGCTCAATACCACTGGCTCAGTATGTGTGAGCGGGCTCAATTCAAAAGCTGCCTCCTATCAGGGAAGCAAACTCTCTGGTAATAGTCAACACATGCACACACACATTCCCAGCCTCTGACAACCACGAACACTTCCAATCAATTCTCTCACTAGATAATTTGTTGGTAGGCCTCTAACAAAAGTGGTCCATTTAATGCATGAATCTACGACATATACTAAGCTGGGTGTTCGAAAACAGGTTGAGACCTTAATGTGGCATATGCATAAAGCCTATAACTGTCGTGTCATTTAAATTACGCTGAGGAAAATCTGCTGTTATTAGAGGAGATAATGAGCCTGAGGTCTCGAGTGACATAGAGATACACTACTCCCACCCAGGACCACCTGTAACCAGCAGACTGTATAAACACCTTCATCTGGTAATGGAAATCAATTTGAAGAAAGCCAGATGCAATCTATTGGATTTTGTCAACAGATGTATCTTTTAGTATCGACTAAAGAAAACATTTGCTGTCACATGTCTTAACCAGCACGGAGTGAAGAAATGTATCAAAGATCACCACCCTAGGTCATATTAAGTTGTCAAGAAAACAGGAGGACTTCTATTGAAACATTTATGTACTGCCTTAGCCAAAAGTCCCTAGTCCCAAGTCAGCCAGTGTTAATTTTTTATATTTTATATTTTTATTGTTATTGTAGATAGAGAAAATTTGCTTGCCTCCATTGGGATTTGAAATCGGGTCTCTGGCTAACAGGGCCAGTGCTCTAACTAACTGAACTACAGAGGTATAAGTAAGTATCATTAGCAATTGGGCTTTTCAAGGAGATTACAGTCATAAATATATATTTTTTAAAATGTCTATAAACTAAGTTAAAATATTAGTCATTTAGCTGCATATATATTTTGTAAACTATTAAATTTGACTGTACAAAATTCACACTAGCCAAACAAATACAGAATACATGAGACTGTACATTTTTACAAAACTTACATTTTCTGATAACTGATAGAATACAAAAAAAAAATGGTCGCACAATAAAGTTTCCAAAAACCAACAATTATTCAGTTTAATGCAAGGGTGAAATATTTGTTTGTTTGTTTGTTTGATTGGTGTTTAAGGACATACTCAAGAGCATTTCACTGATAGGACGATAGATTGTCCATTGCATACTGTTCCTTGCCCAAATACACTGGAAAACTAGGTGGAAACCTCATAAAAACCACCCTTGTGATTGCCGGAGCCACATCGTTAGACTTACTCATTTACTTGATGGTCGACAGACGGCCTTGATCCTGTGAACAGTACATCGAAGTAGAATTAGTAAGCGCACAGACTAATCACTAAGCCCCAGCTGCAGACCACAAGTGAAATACGAATATAGACTACACAGTTGTTCATTTGTTTTGTATTATTATTAATATTTATTGCATTTCATGATATGACTCAACGGGATATGTAATATATCTAGCCCAATAAACATAATTAGAAGAAAGATATTATGTACAATGAAACATATAATGTATATTCCAATTGAACTCAATAATAATTACACACATTGTGGCAACAGCAACGTGTGGGCATAATGAGAACAATTATATAATAGAAATACTTTCTTGGTGAATTAGGCTAAATATAATAAAGTAACCGTAGGAGTTCTTGTTGTTGAAATTGATTTCTTCTGTAGAGAGTAGCAATTGACTATCTGGTGTAGATTTCAGGCCTTTGGTCATCAGCTGCCAAAAGCTACCATAAATAACCAAATACAGTTAGTTTTTCTTGAACATTTGTCAAACAAATGCTGTTCAATTCGTTGCAATACAATTTTCCTAAAGTAGTTTAGAATGACTTTGCTATTAACTGATAACAGAATTAAAAACTTTTCAATGAAGGCGATCCCAGGATACTGAAAGGCTACATGAACATGGTCTTCTGAGGGTTTTCAAGGTATTTCAAAGCACAACCATAAAATGTGCAGTGTTTTGCTACGTTGAAAAATTAACATTCCTGTATGCTAAGTAAAGCCAGTATCATGAACATGCTGGAAACATACATATACAGCCCTATTAAAGCCAGATCACATTTATAACAATTAACAAGATCAAAGTGGTAGGATAACCACTTATATGACAGATCTAACAGTTTCAGAACACCTGTCAGTTCACATAAATTACCACCTCATCCCAGAATTAATACATATACCTACAAAATCCTGGTCCAAGCTCTCTGAAATATTTACACTGGACTACATGTATTCTGTTTATTATTTATCTGTAAATTATAAGGGTGTTTACATTATTGGTAAATCAGCCACAGGTGTGAAATGAACATCCAGATGTTTACAAACAGATGCGGAGAATGACCCCAAAGAAACTGACATTTCAACTTGAGTTACATATACATACAGGGGTTATTACGGGGTCAATACCTGTTTATCTGATAACAGACAGTAACTCTATATGGCTATGGTAGAACAAAAATAATCAATCCGAGTAAACAGCAAGGTGTTACTAAGTAAAAGTTGGATACACACTTAGTCTTTATAGAGGAAAATGTAGCTGATTATTTTTTTAAAAAGATCCCATTGAGTTGCTTTGATCTTTTCTTGGTGTTTTGTGCCATGTTTTGTAGAATTTCACATTTGGAATCAACTTTCATTAGCGGTAAAACAAAGTGTTATAAGCTTATATCCATATTCAAAACGTAACTTATTCAAAGCATACTATTGAAATTCATGATGAAATTTGAAATTCAAACTTTAAAATTGAAAACTTTAAGGCATACAAAAATACAGCTGTCAAGTTTTCATTATGTTTTATGAGGAGAAATGTTATCCACAATGACCTCATGTTTTTTATTTTCAATCCAAAATTTCTTGACAGCATTTTGACTCGCATGTGGCATCAACTTAGCAGCATGTTGTGCTAGATTGTTAAAAAAACTGAATGACTGCATGAAATGACAACTCAATTATACCCAGGTGATACAGTTTTTTTTCGGTGTAATTTTGAGCTGTTTTTTAAGTTGTATTCGATGAAAACATAGTAGGAATTTTCTGAAATATTGCATGAATCAGACTTTTTCATTGGGGTTTATGTCCGACCGCCATATAGCAGACATGTGAAAGATCAAGGACTTAATTTGTGTTCATTAAATAGGGTTATTTTTACTCAATAACAACTTTATGACTTTTTAATGTGGCAATCCCCCATTCGGGTTTAGTAAACCAATGCCATCAAAATCTAACAGTGAAATAGACACCATCACAAAACTGCGAAAAATTCTTTTTTCTATATTAATGCCAACCGGTTACTATTATAGTTATTGTTATTTGTTCCAATCACAGTAAATGATGATGTATTATCTAATAGTAGATAAGGAAATACAGCATACTAAACATTTTTTAAGTTTAATAGTAGGCTACTCATAGCTTCGGATTTAATCATAATTGAAAAACAGGCCTCTCACAGCGTAACACGAGCAAGTTCTGCTTGAATAGCCCTACTCATCCAGCAAACACGGTACAAAGACCCTCCTGTCTGCTCACCCACGTTCAAACTTCAAACACTACTACCTGTTAGAAATACATCACTTCAATACCAACTCTACATACAACTAAAGCAAATCTTACTATATTAAAAACAAAAGAATTCCAGAAGTAAATGATTAGCGAATTAAATCGGCCAGCATGAATCTATAAGTTGTTTCATTTAGTTTCAGAACTGTGTTTGACAATATGATCTATAGTATATAATGCAGGAAAATTGATCTGCTGGTTTGTGAATAGCAGTAGAAAGCTTTGTTACATTACATAGTCCTCATAAATTTGAAACCTTTCTTTTCCATGTTTAACTAGCCAGTAGATGATTGATTGGCTGACAAAGTCAAATAAAATCATTCACCTAAACACCAGTGAAGAATCCACATTGATTTTAAAAATGAATTTATAAAAGTAACCAAGGCGCTCATACAAACGAAATGATTTCAAATGTTAAAGTTTCATGAGTACTTGCCTCACGAAGAGAAAGAATTATCACCATAAAAACATGTACTGTAGATCAATAAACCAATTATAATTCATTATGGAAGCTGTATACACAATCTGAAACAAATGATATGAAAACAGGTTGTATGATGAAAATAACTAAAAAAGCCTGATCCCTCCAGGACAAATGCTGACAATAAGAATGTAGAGACGTATCCATAGATATATAAAACATCCACAATAAGAAACAGCACTGAAGTCAATCAGTGTTTCTAATCACAATACTCGGTAAAAGACCTAATGCCTACCCTGATTGAAATTTATGTGTATAAAAGATTAATTTTTAGGAGTATTCTCTGAAAAACATGTGTATTCTCTTCTTTCAACAGAAGAGTATTGAGTATTGACTGACCTTCAAGGATATTTTCTCTCCATTAAATTTATGTGTATTTTCAAATTTTCTAAATTTCTTTTCCAGTATTTTGTGTCGTCTTTCCTGTTATTTTTGCTGTCATGCATTCAGAATTGAGCATCTACTGTTAGTGTAGTACATGTATTACACATGTTTGGTGCAGTTGTGTATTGAGTATCAACTATGTGTACAAAATACTCCATAATACACAAGGTAGGCAGGTCTGCAAACCAGCTCAGTTTTTGGAATAAATAAAGGCACTGTGTCTAACAAATCACCCTCTTATTTTGAATAAAAACTGATTTTATCATTATATAATAATATAAAGAATGAAAATGCAGCAAGTTGTTCTAGGGTCCAGCTATACATAGACTCATTTACTGGGGATGTATAAATGTTCTACCATGAGCATATGTAGCTGAGTCGGTTAGAGCCCTGCTAGCCAGAGACCAAAGGTCGAATCCCGGTGGAGGCAAGCAAAATTTTCTTTTTGTACAATAAAAATATATCCCTAGGAACATTTAAGATTTGTTTGTTTGATTTAATTCATGTCGTACTCAAAGGTATTTCACTTATATTCTGACAGATTGTCCACTTTATAGCGTTCCTTGCAAAATTACGGTCGACAACTAGGAGGAAACCTCATAAAATGCACCCCAACGATTGCCGGAGCCACATCGGGTGACACACTCATCTACCTGAGGGTCGACAGATGGACTCGATCCCATGAATGGTACATCGAAGTAAGATTAGTAAGCACACTCATTACCGCTAAGCCACAGGCCGGGGAGCATTAAAGAAGAAGACTCTGCACATCAATCAGGATCATAACAGGAAGGTCCCAACAACGAATCCTTCTTCACATATCCAATAACACAACAATTTCTAGAGTAAGCTTTGTTCCAGAAAAATTATGGGTACCAAAGATAAAAAAAAAAAAAAAATTTGTGTCAAAACATAACATTGTACATCCTGCACACTTCTACGTTCTGAAAACTTGTACATCCTTCAAACTTGTACATCCTTCAAACTTGTACATCCTTCAAACTTGTACATCCTTCAAACTTGTACATCCTGCAAACCTGTACACCCTGTAAACTTGTACCCTCTGAGCTGCAGGAGAAGAGGTGCACAAGACTGCTAGACGGTCATAAAATTCTGCCGACCATGAAAAAAACCTGTCTCTAATGAATTTTTTATCCATCCAGCCTCAGCACTTTTAATAATAAGAAAATAGGTTTGACAGTTTGTTTGTGTTGCGAGTTACACCCTGTGATGGTTAGTGTTGGCATGATAATGTGGATTGCAGCCACCTCGAAAGGGTCAAGGACACTGCCGAAAAAGGGCAACCAAAAGTATGTTTCTGATATTTTTTAACATCATCAAAAATCAGCGATTGTAAAGCAGATAAACTTTTAACTATGTTCATATCAACCAAAAATCCATTCATACAATAGGTTTTCTTAAATTTGCAAAACAAATTTGAAGTGAAGGCTGCCATGTTTGTCTTTATATTACCCATGAAATCTTGTTGTTACATGAGAAAACTCAATGGGTGAACCCATGTTTTTATCCCCCGCCCCTGCAAAATGACCAAACAGAAAATAAGGAATTTGGTTGAAAATTTGTAGCAAAATCCAGTTCCTCTCAGACTTGCTTGATTAATCACAAAAAGCATTCTGGATTTATTGATTGGTGTTTTACGCCGTGCTTAAGGGTATTTCATTTATATGACAGTGGTGTATTCCAACAATAATTGACACTAGCACAACCAAGATGCGAAGCGTTTTCATAATGTTGGGAAATTAATTTTCCTCCAGTGCTAAGTTAAGACAGTATTGTTACTCTTCAAACAAACTGCACTTAGCCAGAGGGTTTGTTTGTTTGATTGAAGTTTAACGCTGTACTTAAGGTTATTTCACTCACATGACAGCGTACCAGCCCAATGGGCGAAGGCAACCACCCCTGACACCACTGGCAACAATCAAAAACATCACAGGACAAATACAGGACACTCACATGACAATACAAAGACATTACAAACATAGCGACTTCCTGTTCCACTTAAGCGCCAGGGCAACAGGAAGCTTCCTCCAACCACCCGCCCTTGGATTGAAACCTGAGTACAAGTATATGTTATGATATGATATGAAATCTCTGTCGCAGATTAAACGTCACGAATAAAAATCAGACGATGACTGGTTTTAAAAATTTTCTATTGAAGTCCCCAGCAATAAATATAGCCTAATTATAAATATTAGATGGATAGAGAATAGAGCAATGTAGCATTCACTAATCTATAGCAGCAAGATATCCGTTGGTAGAAATTGACACTTTATGACCCAGGTGCAGACATGCTGAGGAAAATAAAGTCAATAAAAATCTCAAACCATTTCCCACCGAACCAATATTGACTGTTGAGGCGTATCCATAGATATAGGCAACATCCACAGTGAGAAATAATAAACAAATCAATAAAGGTTTTCTAAACAAATCAAACTCAAATAGTGTTGCATCATGGTGTGGAAGAATAGCAAAATAAATCATCTGTCCCACCCACCATAGTCTATTCTGTACGAAATTACTTTCAGCTGCAATAATATTTCTAATAATGCAAAATAAACTGTTCTGTAATAAAAAAAATTTCAACTACAATAATACTTCTTATATTGCAAACTATGACAATAGTTAAAATTGTCAGTGAGGACGATTGAAAAATAAAAAATCAACTTTATTGTGAACAGCGTGAGAATATGGCTTAATGGCCACTCGTCACGAGAAGTAAAGATTGCTGCAAATGTAGACCTGCCTATACTAGGAGAAATTTATGTGTAAAAATATTCCTTTTTAGGAGTATTCTCTTACCATTATGTGTATTTTTGTGATAAAGCATAGCATAGAAGTTTAATTTCTGTGAATATTCTAATGGCCTATGATATATTAAACATAAATAATGTGTAGAAAATACTTCAGAATATACCAAGTAGGCAGGTTTACGAAATTACGAAACGTATTCCCATCAATTAAATTTCAGTTGATGCTTGGTTTGTTTTGGCAAAATAACACAAGGCAATATATAACCTTTCTTTATTCAGCTCAAAATTGTCATCCCTGTACTAGACTGACTGCCTTAGAATAACATTGAAAAAGCACGATTTAAAATAAAAATGGACCGTATACAGTTGCTTTTCAAAAATATGTAATTTACTGCATTTATTGCATTTGAACAATCGATAAAAGCAGTCTGTGCTGAAAATTTTAACATAAGTCTGAATATACCTCCTTTACCAAAAGAGTACTTAATCTGTTTTGACAGACATGTAGCTTGCTTTAAACTATTGTCGGATTGTCTGTTAAATGGATAAAATAAAAACACATATGCAATTTCAAAGTTTTATATAACATTGGCAGACATACAGTTATTTTCTCTTTGTATCAGTCAAATGTATCTGGCTGACTATTATTAACCAGCTTTTCGTTGATATTGTAATATAGAGAAATACTCAATATGTCTGATTAAATGCAGGGTGAATATGTAGAGTTTGAATTGTATGTATTCAATGCAGAGTAAGACCAAATTACATGTATATCAAGATCTGAGAACTTCAATTTTCATATTATGCGAGATAAATCTTTGGGACATAGATTTGGGGGTATTTTTTAGACAATAGCTATTTTTTATCAAAGTCTGGTGTATGCAATTCGCCTTATTTTAATTGCAAGACCCACCAGGGTCTGATGCAGGCCCATTTTCAATCGTTTAATGGGGTTTGGGCTGTTCATTCTATCTAATCGCAATGATCCTAGGCGGCTTCTCTACCCTGGAATATTTTTTATTTGGATAGTAAATGAACGGGGTGCCCAAACCTTTGACCTGGAGTAAAATTCATGTCATTTATAAACTACACTTAATTTAAACGAGAAAATAAAAACAGGAAAAATCCAGGTATGAAAAATTTCAATGAAGTCATTTAATTGATTTTGTCTGTTTATTCATTTGTGAAGTAGTTGACAAGACGTGCCTAATGTTTCCTTTTGCTAGGCAATACAAAACCATATGAATGGAAGTTAACCAATCTGACCCTTCCTTGAATGGAGCCAACAGATCTCTCTTCCAGACACAAGAATATGTCAAATTGATTATTATGGAAAAAATTAAATAAAATCAAATTATATCAAACCTTGATTCAAAATGGATTTGAACAACAAATGGATTGTCCATATGTCCTATCTTCCTGTTGGCAACAATGACTTAATATGATAGAAAATCAAGACCAATCTATAGGCTACATTTGGCTTCAAAGGCACAAAGAACTTTTACAATAGGCAACTTACCTAAAGACAAGCACTAAGGTCACGCTTAATAGAGAGGGGCACAACTCTGTCTTTCTTTTGTTCAGGGCAAAGACTTATAAAAATACAGTTTTTATTGACACCCTGCCCTAACAAAGAGGGACACAAGTTTTCAACTCTGTCTTTCTTTGTTCAAGGCAAAAACTTATAAACATGCAGTTTTTAATGAAGCCCAAATCTAATTCAAATCAGATCTATAAAGCTCCCCTGATTTGTTTGTCACTATTGAGATCTGACACAAACACCATACTTACCGTGTCGATTGGTTTCTTAAATTGACCAATCACAGAGCTGCTTCTCAAATCTGGTTTGTAAAAAGAAAAAGATTTCCATCGACGTACTGCAGTTTGCAGACCGCTTATTTTAACATTATTAACAGATAAGCGCACAATAAACCAACTTCATTTAAACAGTAGAGTTGGCATTTCCCTTCAAGTTGTTTATTACATGTGACTTACAACATCAACACGGAAGAATATCGGCCGAATTTGGGGCTTTTTTATTTGTCAATTTCGGCATTTACCATTGCCCTGTTTTATCTGTGTTTTTATTGGACAACTGAAACGGTAACCTTTCATGAACCTCAGTAACCTTGGCCTACTTGAATACTTAAGTAAGGCATTTGCATTAGATCAAAATAGCGACAAACAAAACGCAAGGATCATTTAAGATCTTATTTTCATTAGATTGTAATGCTCCTTGCCCTAACAGAGAGGGGACACAACTCTGTCTTCTTTTATCCAGGGCAAAGACTTTATAAGTATGCAGTTTTTTAAGCACTCTGCCCTTTATTATAAGAATTGTGTCTGTGTTTTTATGCCTCATATCACCTTGCCTTCACTTCTCCTGGACATGTATCCTGTAAGTTATTACATAGCCCACTGGTTATAATGTGTATCCATCCTACTGTCAGCTGTGCAGGACGTAAGTTGTAAAACAAGGCTTATATTCATAATAATTAAAATACATTTGGTTGTGGTGACCGTTACTTATAAGTAGGCCTACAGCCTTATTATTTAAATATCCATAAAGTCAATATCAGGCAATAAATTACTTGATTTATCCAGAAGTTTAGTATTATTGTCTTAAAGCAAGCCAATCTTTGTGTTAAGCATTTACCGTGACAAGTAACTAATTCACTAATAAATCCTGGGCATTGGGTACGATGTGAAGGAGAATGTATGTTGAAAGGCACTAAGTCAATGGAAGACAGGAATTTGCGTGGCTTCAACCAATTCCAACTTCTTGTAGAAAAAATGAAACAGGAATAAAGGCAGGGATTTCTTTGAAGCTTGTTGCATCATTGATAGGAATGAAGAAAAGACTTCTGTAAGCTGGCAGAGCTATACATCGATTGTCTTTTATAATACACTCAGTTTTGTAACTTGACATATACCTACTTGCCCAGGTCAATAGAAACTGGAGAAGAAATAAAGCTTTTATGCAATTACTGATGCATCATACGTTTGAGTGCATTCGTTTCCAATGCTATTTCCTACGCAATCACTTATACTGAATCCTTGTTTAACAGAACTTATCCAAAAACTTATTTCAAACAATGTTTCTCACATTCTGTTTTATACTTTGTTAAAATTTAAAATCATGCATAAGTCAGTGAAAAGTCAGTGAAAACTCGCTGGCATGGGGGCAACCAGTTCTGATATTAAACTTCCGAGATAGTAGAAACCTCCTATATCAAAAGACAGCAAAGTCAAGTAATTTAGATTCCTTATCATTTTCTACATGTATTCTAATCATCAAACAAATATATCCATGTATAGGACGTGTGACATTTCATTTAGTGTGGTTTAATTGTGTATATTATAGTTTGTCTTTATAGAAAAGATTTGTTTGTTTGTTTCATGTTTACCTGTACTTAATAGCGTACCAGCCAAATGGGTGAAGGAAACCACCCTCAATGCCACTGGCAACAAACAAAAACAAGACAGGACAAATACAAGACATAATACCTAGACATTACAAACACAGCTTTCTGTTACCCCTTAGTTCTCAGTGAGAGCACCAGGGTGACAAGAAGCTCCCTTACAACCTTCTGCTCATAGAAAAGATCAAGTGTGATTTAATTGTATATATTATAGTTGGTCTTCAAACAAAAGATAAAGTGTGATTTAATTGTATATATTATAGTTGGTCTTCAAACAAAAGATAAAGTGTGATTTAATTGTATATATTATAG
>JAQQZZ010133313.1:0-13644 GCA_030265115.1 Mopalia vespertina | reverse complement strand
ACTCTTTAGTCTACAGCCTTTGTTTATGACAGCTATCAGACACTGTAGTTGAACCACCTACGGCGCCGATCGGCAGGTTAGACAATTCCAAGCTGGAAAAAATCATAACTGAATGCTACCCCTGTGTATACGACGCACCCCAAACGTAAGTCTGGGTTTTGGTTAAAAAAAGTGCGTCTTGTACATGGGTATATACGGTATCTGAAACATATCAAAAATATCTAAAAAATTAAACAAAAATATTTGTACAAGTACGTTTTGAACTGTGTTTGGACTTTTACAGGTTTTCCTACTCAAACATTAATATAGCTAAAAAAATATTTTCAAAATGTACTAGATATTTTTTTTTGCTCATTGAGTTTTTAGTATTGTTAATATTGTTTTGTTTAGTCAAGTATGGTTATGCTTCAACTCTTGTTCATCAGACTTTTTGTATGTGACTGACTGGAGAATGATGGCGTTACTGAGGGTACCCAAACTGGAGCCTCACAACACAGTCACCGTGAGATCAGGGCTGTTCAGAATGACAGAAGTTCTTGTCTTTGACGGAGAAAGACAGATAAAGCCAGGTAATGAGCCCCTTAGGACCAATTCCAATAATTATTTGAGTCTATGGCCTCCTGTGAAATGATTTATTTTAAGATCCTGGGTCGACTTTCACAAAATGTTGTAGGACAATACAATCTTGTACGATATTTGTATGCCTATAGTTTATAAAAATGATGAAATTTTATTGAAGGATAATTCTTTGTCATACAACATTTTTCGCAGGCTGCCCATGGTTGGGGCCTTGTAGGCTTACTCATTTATAGAACATGGTCCAAGGTTTAAAATAAAAAAAACAACATAATGTCCGACTTAGAGTGGAAAGAACAACTGGTCCCAACCTCTCTAACACAAGGAGGTGCAAATGTGTACTTTAATGGCAGTTCATAATGGTTTATGACATAGGTCTTCTTAATGGATTCAGGTCAAGTGATGTAACACCAGCAATTCACTTCATTTACATTATCAAAAGAGCTAGTAGGTGATTGATTAAAATTTGGTTGGGGACAGTGTTGACAGTCAATATGGCAGGCGGCACAGCTTGGGTGAATGTCAGAGTTGTGAAACTGTTAATGCCCATTACTCGGGCTTAACCAAACTTTTCAAAGCTAAAGTAAACATTTTACTTATCCGACGAAAACCAGTATTTATCTTTACTCAACGTTAACACAAGCTTCTAAATAAATTATTTTAATAAAATAATATTTATGTTCATTCTTGACCTATTTAGCAAAATTTTGTAAATGAGAACAAAATTTACTTATCAGTTACTGACCTTTTGTTGAATTTGATGTAACAAAAATAATGTTTCAGGTTATCACCCGTGCTTACGACGAAATGGCGACTGTTCCCACTTTTGCTTCCCGGTGCCGGGCGATCTGTCTACAGTTTATGAAAGAAACGTTCAGCGCCATTGTGGATGTCCTTACGGATTTAAACTGGGCGCTGATTTGAGAACTTGTGAAGAAAACCCAGAGGAACCGGCAAACCCAGCATGCCCTAGTTCACAATTTGAATGTGCTAATGGGCGCTGTATACCGAACCAGTTCCACTGTGACCGTGATAATGATTGCGTTGATAATTCGGATGAGCAGAACTGTCCAGAAGGTTTGTACTGCTTAAATTCACGTATTCCACTCACTCACCCTTTAATGGCGGAGGGTTGGGAAGAAACTTCCTGTTGCCCCAGTGTTCGCAGAGCTATGGGGTAACCTGAAGCTGATCTGTTTGTGATGTCTTAGTAGCAGGTCCTGTGATTGTCCTGTATTTGTACTGTCTTGTCTTAGTTTGTTGCCAGTGGGGTTGAGGGTGGTTTGTTTCGCCCATTTGGCCTGGCATGCAATATGTGGGTGAAATATTCTAAGTACGGCGTTAAACACCAATCCAACAAACACTCTTTAAGGCTTAATTTTACTACTTAATACATTATTCATTAACAATTTGTTCTATGTATTTAAGTTTTGCAAATCGTAATAATTGAAAAGCTGTAGAAATATTCTAAATGGTCTTGCTATATTGGCTTCTGTCCTCAGCCCATATTCATAAAACGCCAAAACTTAAGCTCAGACTTCGCTTCTGCCCTCTAGCTAAGAGTTGTGTTTTTGGAGTGTAACAGTGCCGCCTTTACTTAGCACTGGAGGAAGATACACTTTCCAACAAAATGAAAACACCTCACATTTTATGGTTGTGCTAATGTCAATTATTGTTTGAATAAACCACCATCATATAAGTGAAATACACTTAAGCAGGTGCATTAAACACCAATCAATTCACAGGTGTGTTAAATAAATGATTGTTTGACTTTTCAGCTCCCACCTGTTTGTCCAGCCAGTTTACCTGTGGTAATGGTAGATGTGTGTATGAAAGATGGCTGTGTGATGGAGATAATGATTGTGGAGACTTGACTGATGAACTCAACTGTGGTAATCAGCCTTAATATCCTATTAGGCCTAATCAATACACCATCGAGTGGGGCACATAATAGCCCCCCCACACACAATTTTTTAATTTTATTTGAAGGTTAACATTAATAGTTTTGATAGTAAAAAGGAACATTTGGGAAGTAAAAAGATGTCTTATTTAATTTTCTAAAATTTTGGCTAAGATTTAAAAAAAAAAAAAAATGAAATAAATATTTTGTAAAACAAAGCTTCAGGTGGTTAGTGTGTGCGCGTAATAATCTTATTCCAATGTATAATTCTATCCACTTTTATTTTGTAGGTAATGCGACTTGTACTTCTGTAGAGTTTGGTTGTGGCAATGGCATCTGTATATCTATAGCATTTGTTTGTGACACTGAAAATGATTGCGGCGACAGCTCAGATGAAGGGAGTCACTGTGGTTAGACATTATATATTTATCATTCTAATATAAAGTATATACAATGTCAAAATGTAGCACCCTAAAGACTTACTCAAATAAACTATATTAAAGCATGCACACAGGGACTGATCCATGTTAAAACTTCTGGCATCAATCTTTTACTATTCAAGCAAAAATTAGACTTTGAATTGTGAATGCTAGACCAGTTTGCTTTAACTTATCCACTCTGATAAAAATATGGATTATTGTGAATGGAATCAATGAACAGTTGGTTCACATTTGCTAAATGTTTTGTTTTTTTCTTTTTTGTGCAATTGCATTTATTTTAATGGAAATCTGGGAAGTGGGGCAAAACACAACTTTCAAATAGGGTGCTTAAAACTGGCTGGTTGTTAAATTGTGAGGATCTACTCTTGAGCTCATAGAACTGACAGGCTACACCTGGCCACCAGGTGTGGTGTTTAGCCCTAGAAATGTGTACTCTTGGTCTAAGTCACCACAAGTAAAATAAACAATAATGAAATTTTTAAATTCAAAACTTAAAACTTCGGTAAACATAACAAATGAAAAATTGTATTGTTCTTCAGGGTCATTGTTTCAATTCCTGGATAGGTCTCAGTCTTCAAATTTGTCTAGGCTAGAATCTGTTAAAACTAAGAAAGTGTTATCTCAAAAACAGGAAAATACGGCTAATATTCACAAAGGCCAGCTTTATTCTACACACTCTTTAAATTTGAAACAGTTTGAAAAAACCTTGATATTCTTAAATACTCAGCAATTAAAATAATGAGTAAAGGGTACACAAAGAAAAAATTCTCAAAATTTAATTGTTGTTTTTTTTAATCTTGGGTATTTTTTAAATGTTTCAGATTAAATTTTTCTTTAAATCTGAGAATTTAACAAAAATTGTGGTAATTGTTTTGTTTGGCCTATAAATAAGTTATATGTTACAGCTCAACATGTTTGCCCCGATGGTTTCCTAAGGTGCGGAGATGGGCGTTGTGTTCCGGAACTTCTGCGTTGTAACGGGTTAGAAGAGTGTTATGACGGAAGTGATGAAGCTGATTGCCCACCAATCAATTGCACAGGGCGACGTCAATTTGGGTGCCACAATGGGCGACAGTGTATCAGAAACTCATGGCACTGTGATAATTTTCCCGACTGCTCAGATGGTTCCGATGAACTTGACTGCCGTAAGTAGGCTATCAGGCCTGGTTGCTTGAAGCGCTATTAAATTGAATCCACTTTTAGATGACATCACGCCATGTTGTAGGGCTATCTCTAACACTGTATTAGCAATTTAATATTGTGTTAGTGGCTAATCATATTTTAAGCAACTGGTCCCAGGACATTATTACTGTTGAACTGTTATGGAGAAAACGTAAGTCCACAATCATTGAGTTCCACTGATCAGTTTAGTATAATACACAAGCAGTGTAACTCCGAAAATAGGCAAACTCATTTTTAACTCTATATTTCTGTACTTTAGTTTGCCATCATCAGGAGTGAATTGGTCCTTGGTATAGTTTTATATTTTATGTGATAGTACGATAAACTAATTGTTCTTTATGTGACTATAAAGACTCACTATATGAAAAACAAAAGAGTGTTGTTAATGGTATGGAAACACCTTTGTTTACCCGTTAATGTGAATTATTGAGGGTATGCTGATGTGATTTACTTTGTTTGTGGAGCCTGCAACTCAGCTCCAGTGATTTACCTCTCACAGGTTTGAGACCGCTGCTGTGGATTAGTGGTTAGTGTGTCTGCCTACTAATTCAACTTCAATGGGCCGTTCACGGGTTCAAATCTGTCTGTCCACCATCAGGTATATGAGTGAGTCCCATGATGTGGTGTAATTTATAGTGGGTTTCCTTTCGATTTCCAATTGTGATATAAGTGAAATACCCTTGAGAACAATGCCAAAGCCCAATAAAACAAACATTTTTAAAGGCTTTGTTTTTAGAAAAGGTTTTAAACTCTCTATAATCAGCTATTCTATTAGTGTTTTCGCCAACAAAATGGACAAAAACATGTCGCCAAACACCAAGAAGTTGTCCTAAATTTTGTCTGTTCTTACATGTATGCACCCCTGTTCACACCTTCATTAGCTGTTGAAGAAGGAAGCCATTTGTTTTATGTTAGTCTGTTCTGGTCTATCTTCTCTGAACTTTTTTCATCTGGCTTTGAACTAAAATTGATGATAAATTTTTTTTTTAAATTATTCATAAACCATCACAATCCTTCCAGGATTGCAAAGTTAATTGAATTTCATTTCATTTTGCATACGTTTTTCATTTATAATTGTCACACTGCTCACCTTTCTTTAATAATTTTTTATTAAATTGTCTCAATGAGAACTGAAGGTACGTTGTAGCAAAATTGATCGTAATGGCATAATGATGGATGAATTCATGTTTTAGATAAATTATCATAGACAATCTAGTCATAAATTGTAATAAATAGCTAGCAATATGTTACATCTTTACAGCTGTCCGTCCCGAGTTCAGTTGCTTCCATGATGAATTCAAATGTGTGGAAGGTGATTGTATTCCACTGACATGGAAATGTGACGGTCAACAGGACTGCATAGATGGATCAGACGAACCAGACTCCTGTGGTAAGTTCATGTACGATTTTAACTGGTCAGGGGCTTACATCACTCAGATGATGGACGGCACCGAGCTGATGTCCGTTGCTTTCTGAACTTAGAGATGATATCTAGCTGTCTTGTGCTTTCTGGGCTAAATGGCAACACTGAACTGATATCATGCTCTTTTTCAGCTAAGGGACATCATACGGCTGATGTCCTTTGTTTTCTGAGCTAAGGGACAACAGCTTGCTAATGTTCTGTATTTTCTGAGTTAAGGGACAACAGCTAGCTAATGGCCTGTATTTTCTGAGCTAAGGAACAACAGATAGCTAATGGCCTGTATTTTCTGAGCTAAGGAACAACAGATAGCTAATGTCCTTGAGCTCATTTCACAAAGAGATCTTAGCTTTATGGCAACCCTATGTTTTCAACACTGGTCACCATGGCAATTATGTTTTGCGTAACTAACATCACTTTGTGAAACTGGCCCCTGTGTTTTCTGAGCTATAGGACAATACCAGCTGGTATACTATGTTTTTTTACTGGACAACACTGACCTGGTGTCCTGTAGAGTCTAGCAATCTTAATGTGTAGACTCATGGCTCCAAATGTTCTTGACCAGCTTGTTGTGCTCCTTCGTGGTACAAGAAAGGCAAATTTCATTTCGTAAGTCAGAATGTTCTACACATAATCATACTTTCTTAATTTCATGCTGAAGGAACAGTTATTTTACAGCTCTAGCAAAACACTTCATATTATATGATTATTTAAAGTTGGAGAACATCACTGCTGTTAAAGTGAAATACTGTTGAGCACAGTGCACACCTGCCTACCTGGAGTATTCTGGAGTATTTTGTACACATAATTTATATTAAATACACCAATAGGCCATCAACTTACACACATAAATAAATATTCTGTGCTATGGAGTAACACAAAAATACACAAAATGGCAAGAAAATACTCCTAAAAAACACTTTTTACACACAAATTTATTCTAGGGTAGGCAGATCTGACAGTGTCACTCACCAATCACTCAGGAACTTTGCAACCCACTAAACTGGATTTGATATTTTTCTGGTATTTTGTGGTCTATTCTCATGTCTTTTTTTTTTTTATAATTCCAGCCCCACAAACCTGCTCTTCTGGCCAGTTCCGATGTGATAATGGGCACTGTATTCCGCAGCATTGGACATGTGACGGAGAAGACGATTGTGCTGATAATTCTGATGAGGACAAGAAATCACTTTGTCGTAAGCAATTGTGCCATTTTCTTAATGTCCTTCTTGTCCTATGAAATAAATCTTTACTACTTTGTGGTATTTTGTCTAATTTAACGCCAGAACGTAGCTACATGTAAATTACGACTGAATTTGGCATTAAACACATAACAGCCTGTCATTAATTCATTTTATCTACTCCAAGTCATCATAAGAGATGCACACCTACAACTGTACTGGTTAGGTGTCCACTATGTTATACATTCTGCTTGTTATTATTTCTGAGCTGGGTTAAATTAGAGATTTTATAAGGTATGATGACTTTCTGATAATAAAATATTTGTTTTTATTGTTGTCCTCCTCTTAAAGGTAGAATATTCACACTGTCTTTCATTGCAATGGAGGATGATTAATTTTCCAACAGATCAAAACAATAAATCAAGTAGTCAATTGGACTACAGAATTGTCATATATGTAACCTTAAGTATGTCATAAAAAAATAAATCAGTTAATCAATTATTGATTGAATTGTTTACCATAGCATTATGTTTTGTTTTTTAGCTCCACCACCTTTTGTCTGCCCTTTCAACCAATGGGAATGCCCAGGTGGTCAGAGAATTTGCATAAATGAATCTCAGGTTTGTGACGGCCAATCAGATTGTCCCGGAGGCCATGATGAAAGCCCTGTTTGTAGTAAGTAGCCAATCATGACTGAGAATGAAATACATAGGAAATAATCATTTTCAATACTGAGATGCTGTCAAATGAGAGAAAACAACTCAAGTATTTATCTAAGAAACATAATGGTTCCAGCCTTGCAAAAATCTGCAATAAAAATTACCAAAATATGTTAGCTTCTCTACACTCAACATTTTTTAAAAAAATTGACATTTTGTGATTGTGCTAGTGGCAGTTATTGTTGGAATACACCACCGTCATATAAGTGAAATACCCTTAAGCACAGCGTAAAACACCCATCAATCAACCAATCATCAATAAATATTTCAATCAATCAATCAATAAATCAATTACTCTGTAGTAAAATTCTTACATAGACGTACAGACAGGAAAATTATTAAAAAAATAAAGAATTGCTTTTCTCTTCATTCCAGACACAGATTCTTGTCTTGGAGACAACGGTGGTTGTAGCGCCCTTTGTATCCAGACTCCGTTTGGAGCAGAATGTCGCTGTCCACCAGGAGAAGAACTGAATGGAACTAAACTCTGTGTTGGTGAGTGTCAGGGTTTGTGTTTCCTAAACCTAGTATACTACCAACATCTACATGTTTCAATAGGATTTATAATTTTTCTTTGAGTTTCATTTTCTCTGAATTGCAAAACATGGTGATGGGCTGGCCATCATTTCAGAGGAGTTTCTAAAGCAAATTTGGTTCAGGAAAACCTATGGGCGTCCAAAATATGTTGTGCCCAAATTAATGTCAATGTGGATGTATCACTGATTTTATAATGTCTTCCGTGAAAAATCAGATAGATAGGGGGGAACAGAGCCCAGATTATTGTCTGATGAATTTGGGATAGGAATGTGGAAAAGTTATCTTGAAACTCTTCTGCATATATACATAGAGAAATCAATACCAGTTAATTGAAGGACAAATAAAATTATCAAACGTTAGATTTTTAAAAAAATTTGTTTTTAAAAATTCCAGTTTTCATATTTTCTGCTTATTCACCATCAGCCTACCAGGTCTCCCCTTAATAAGTTACAAAAGGCCTCTGGCCAATTAGGGCAGTATGTCCCGAGCCAAATCATGCTGTCTTGTCTTAGGATTGGAGAAACATTAATTTTCAAACATAGCAAAACACTTCTCTTTTATAATTGTGATAGTGTGCCTATTTACAGTTGAAGTACCACGCCAAAATACAGGTGAAACTCCTACAAAAATGGACTTACTCTGTGTATCTAAATGGCACAAACCTTTTTTATTATATTTGTCAGACAGCAACGAGTGTGATCCCCCAGGCGTGTGCAGTCAGACCTGCATTGATGAAAAAGGAGGGTTTAAATGTGAATGTGATCCTGGCTATGAACTACTTGAAGGACACAGATGTAAAGCTTACAGAAGTAAGTAGCTGATTACTTTTATAGTGTGAGTGATCCATGGTTCAGTGGTTAGTGTGGAGAAATACTAATCCTTATTTGCTCAGAGAGATTTCCGGAATGAACTTTGGTGATCCTGATAGCGTTCAGAATGTCTTTGTGCCTATTTTAGGACTCAATTATCCACTTGACGTGGAATTTGACAGCCTCACAGAAACCCTCTATTATGTGGAGAAAATCAATGCTGCTGATATCAATGTAAGATTTAACAGATGAACAAAGCATTAAAAGATTATTAAGACAGGCTCAGTATTTTCGTTTTCCTTTTGGATTATATTTTCTTAGTGTGAACAGATTCTACTTCAGAAAGTCTTGCAGTTTGAAACCTGTCTGGGAATCGAACTCATGACTCTCAGTCTCTCAGAGTCTGGAACCGAATTGCCAGCAGTAAATGGCAGCAACCTAGACCACTCAGCCACCCGACCTTCTAAAAGACACAAAAATCATTCATAGAAAGAAACTTTTGCCTCCGTGGTTCAGAGGTTAGCATGCAGGATCCTCGTTTGCTTCGATGAGCCGCTTACAGGTTCAAGTCCCCAAGTGGTTCTCTGGTATATGAAGAAGTTTTATGAGGGAGTGTTTTTTTTGCTAGATTTCTTCTCGCTTTTCCACTGTTGTTTTAAATAAGGCAGAATGAGATGTAACAACCCATCATCGGATAAGTGTCATTAGTTTAGTTGGGTTCTTCCCTGGGTCGGTATACTGTCATATGAGGGGAACAATTTTTAGTAGGGAGTTAAATACCAATCAGAAAAACCTACAGTCATCTAAAAATCCATCAAACGAACAATCAAATAAACGGTCCGGCTTATTTGTCTTTAACAATGTTAAAAAACCATTCCAACATTTAATGTGTTAAACCCTTGAATAAACTTTTTGCAAAAGTCATATGTGTTGTGACATCTGGAGCAATAGTATGGTTCATCAGAAATTTATGTCTCTTTCTATATCTTTTCCTTATTGTCAGACGACACAGTTCCTTTCTTAGTTGTTGCTTCCGACGGAATTCTTGTACGGTCAAATTTAGATGAGTGGTATTTTACTGCGGATCGTATCCCAGAGATGAGCAGTATAACAGGCCTGGGGTATGATTCAGTTGGCGATGATATTTACTTTACTGATGCTAAGCAGAAGGGAATTTTTAAATGGCAAATAGATGGTGAAGGAAATGTCACAAAGGTAATGTTATCGATGTTCCTTATCATTTCTACAGATTACAAGTCTTCAGAAAGACAAATACATCTTATGATGTAGGCAGCTCCATTCAAAATGAATGATGTTTGTCTCAAAATTGTTCTTATTGTCATCAAAATGATTTAACTGTGTTAGTCATAAGTCAAATTTCATGTCATCTTACATGAAGAATTCTGCTCTATTGGGACCAGTTGGTGACGGGTTTATTCAATTTGTATTGGACCCACTGCCTCACTTGGCCTAGTGGTCAGCGTGTCTGTCTACAAATCAACCAAAAGGTAAATGAGTGTCACACCATGTGGCTCTGGCAATCACAATGGTGGTTTATATGAGGTTTCCTCTCAGTTTTCCACCGTATTTAAGCAAGAAACAGGGTGAAATGGGCAATATATTATAAATCAATTTTTATGCTGGTTTAATTTCTTACACTGGATCCCTCAGAACTATTTGACTAGTTATTTGTTATTTAACTAACAAAAAAACTTCATGCTTCTTTTAAGATCATCTCTTCTGGAATTGCAATGGTAGAAGACTTGGCTGTAGACTGGGTTGGACGGAATCTTTATTGGACTGATTATATTCTCGAGGTTTTAGAAGTGAGCAATTTGGATGGGACGTACAGGACCATCCTGTTCAGTGAAAACATAACCAACCCAAGAGCTATTGTTCTGGATCCGCGAGAAGGGTAGGTTTTAATTTATCTGAAAAACAAAAAATTCAATTTGAATAACATTTGAACTATGAAGTCTATTACATTTGCAAACCCCCTCTGGCCGTTTGTTTGAAGAGTAGCAATGCTACCTTTACTTAGCACTAGATTAAATTTCCAACTCTATGAAAACATTTCACCTTTTATGGCTGTACTAATGTCAATGATTGTTGGAATACACTGCCGTCAGCAAAGTGAAATAGTCTAAGCAAGGTGAAAAACATCAATCAATCTGTCAATCAATCAATTAAATTTGCATACTTGATGATCTTTTTTCTTTGAAATCCCAGGTCTCGGTTCATGTTTTGGTCAGATTGGGGTCAGCATCCCAGAATTGAGAGAGCCGGAATGGATGGCAGTGATCGCAAAACTATTATCTCAACAAAAATATCCTGGCCAAACGGATTATCCTTAGATTATCCAACGAAGAGACTTTATTTCTCAGATGCTCGTCTGGATTACATTGAATTTTGTAATTACGATGGATCGGACAGACGTCAAGTTATATCAAATGATCACGTAAGTTGCATCCATGACTTTTGCTACAGATCCAGTTTGTCCCAGGATGATTGTTTTGCTGGTAATGAGGGCATTACAGGCAGTTTTCTGACATCAAAATAGTCGAGATTCATTTCCGGTTCCCCCGAAAAATGTCAAAATTTTCCGAACCAGACAGAAAAAAGGGGGTGTTGCAGGCGCTTCTCTGATGTCAAAACAGTCGAGTTTCATGTCCACAAACGTCACAATGGTTAAATGTGTGTGACGTCATTTCAAAGCACCATTGTCATGAATGTTAGGATGAAGAGGACCCCCTTTCAAAGATTAAATCACCTTCCTTGAAAACTTTTGGAGTCTCCATTGCTCCAGCAAAGATTTTTCAGTGATATTAGCTTTTGTGAAAACTTTCACAGCAACAACTCTCCTTATGATAATTACTCTGACTATAACTGTTATACGAAGACTGTTGCTCCAGCGATAATTTCTTAGTATAACAAATGCTCAGTGTGACATTGTTGTAGGATAATTTGCCGCTGAGAAATGTATCAAATCTGCATCATGTGATCTGCTAATAGCAACTCAGTGTTGTGTCACTCATCTGCATGTCATCTGCTAAACGCAACTAAAAGCTGTGATGGGCTATAGCAACACCGTGCCGATCTGTTTTGTGGTGTCTGTATTGCGTCCTGTATTTGTCCCATCTTGTCTTTGTTTGTTGCCAGTGGTGTTGAGGGTGGTTTCCTTCACCCATTGGGTTGGCACAGCGTCATATAAGTGAAATACCCTTGAGTACGACGTACCCCAATCAAACAAACATCAATGATCCAAAAATTGTACATGTAGTTAGTGAACAGAGGTCTTCATGCGTGTCTAAGCTAGGATTAGAAATCTGACTGTCATAAATCCTTATTTTGAGAAATGTAGCCGGTCAAAACTGTCCATTTTCCTATATCAAAATTTAGAATGTCTACCTGTCTTTGTGAAACTCATCAGTGGGAATAATGCTATTCTACCTGTCATTTGAACTATTTTTAATCTACCTGTGGAAAATGACAGGCTGATGGGTCTGTAGCTAAGGCTATGTCTCGGGTTTCTGTGATCAAAGACGTGTGTGTATATTGATCAGGTATTGATGACACTTCTTTCAGATCAATAATTGATTACTATCAGACCAGTGCAACAATATATATCAACCAATTTATTTGACTGAGAATCGAAGCCTGGTAACATTAGCTAATTGACCAGAAATGGCAAGTCCTGGATCCAGGGTAGCAGTTTTGATCAATTTTCGTTCAAAGATCTACACCGATTGTTCGACCAGTGATGCATGAGACAGATCCATTGATGAGCACTAAAGTGGAAGATGACAAACAAAAAAAATAAAGTGAGCCTGAAATTACATGGCCTGTAATTGTGATGGTTGATTACATTTCATCATCATGCCATATCACTTCCCTCTATCAGTAGGGTTCAAAATAGGGGGTGCATACTGGTAGGTGCACCAGTGCACCCAGATTTACCTATGTGCACCCAGAATATTTTTTCAGGACTGTTAATAAAGTATTCAGGTGTTCTGGGTGCAGCCAACTTTTCTGTTCTAATTTTACCCCTGATCAGTCAGTAGTGTTGACTATTTTTGAATAAATATCAACACAAATTATTTCAATTTTTTTTTAATTAAATAATTTGGATACCTAGTGTATTTCTGGCAATTATTCTGATTATTTCATAGAAGTTAATGTTTTATAGACAAAAACAATAATATGACATAGTTAGTCCACCTTACTGTACATGAGCTTCCTAGTCCAGTACCAAATTGGTTTGTTTGTTTGATTGGGGTTTAATGTCGTATTCAAGGGTATTTCACTTTTTGACGACGTGTCAGCCCAATGGGTGACGGAAACCACCCTCGACACCACTGGCAACAAACAAAGACAAGACAGGATAAATAAAGGACAATAACAGGACACAATACAGACACCACAAACCGATCGGCTTCCTGTTCCTCTTTAGCTCTGAGAGCACCAGGGCAATATGAAGCTCCCTCCAGCCACCAGCAGTACCAAATTGGTTCTAACGTGATTGTGAACGCTAGCCGTACACGGAGAACCCTATTCTTCACAACTGCAGATAACAAACTATAAATTCACTTATTGATACTTCAGCTTGTTTCACTTATATGATGATGTGACAGCCCTATGGGTGAAAGAAAGGACTATTAGAGGACGTCACTGTCAACACAGACAAGATACAGCTACCAGGATAGATGGCACAAAAAGACGAACTCTGCCCTGTTTGTTTCATTGCAGTTGAAATAATTTCACTCATATAATGGCATGCTAGCTAAATGGGCGAAGGAAACCACCCTAAAAATGGCTGAAGGAACCACCCTAAAAATGGCTGAAGAAAACCACCCTAAAAATTGCTGAAGGAAACCACCCTA
>JAQQZZ010133302.1:0-13644 GCA_030265115.1 Mopalia vespertina | reverse complement strand
TTTGATTGTCCGGACAACAAAAAGCGGACCATTAACTTCATGTGGATACGGAAATGTCATTGTATTCAAAGTGGAACTGGCTCATTACTTTAGTATAACCTAATTGCTTTTTTATTTTGATTGACAACATTTTTCATCTTCTTCGTGAATTAAGTCTTTGGTATTAATACAATTCACGGTGTTAATTTGAGTTTATTTGATGATGGTGAAAGAAAACATCAAGCGATGTAAAATGTGTAAATTTTGAGTTTAATAAAACCTCTCAATCTTACATAGATACAGGTGACCATCAACTTTGGTGACTGTGTTGATGATCAAACTGATGGCAGTTTACGTCGGAGGATGTCATGTTATATACCAGTGACCTTTTAAGACAGAAATAATACTTATAAATTTAAACCCATGTGGAAGCAACGTTTCGATTGAGAGACCATTACCTTCATCTACGGCTATAATTTCCCGAACTTTCTTTCTGATTCGGTAGTGAAATTCAAAGAATATGGTATCTTCTGTTAGTGTTTTATATTAAGAAATGGCTAGACATGTAAGAGGTTATCTTTAAAATATGGCCGATATTTTTATGCAGAGTCCCGGATCTGGTCACCTCTTTCAATTGATATATGTCTGAAGAAGTATATAAATAAAGCCTACCCTAAATATCAACAGTTTCTACTAAAAGACTTGTGAGATCCCGTCTTTGTATATATCGCTCTTTTTCATCGGAATTTTAGAAGATTGAGGCAATGTCATCTTCTATGGTGAGATATAAAACTGTGTTGTTCATAAATTATTTTTCTTCATAGTGTTTGTATGCCTCAAAGGTCGCTGGCTGACCAGCACACATATATAGTCGTGGTAACAAAACATAGAAAGCATAGAAAGTGTGTAAGTTAAAATTTTACAATTTTAGTATTTGTCAAGAGTTCATCCAAATACCTTTGTTTAATTGAAAACTACATGTTTTTTGTGTTTTTAAACGTGAGTTTAATTTTTATTATAACGGCTAATTGTTAAATTGGCAGAAAATGATCTGAGTAAACTAAGCAAAATGGATTGAAGGATTAATTTAAAATATCAAGTGCTGCTTTATGCCAGTAACAGTTTAACACTGTATTGAAATAAAAGTGTTCGCTGAATTTCTTTGCTTTTCTCCATCTCTGTATACAAATATATAGTCCATAATGATGTATAAAATACCTGAGGTTATCGGGTGGTTGACAGAATAATTTAAAATGCTTGCCTTTGTAGATTGATTGATTGATTGACGGATTGACTGATTGATCACAGCTTATTAATTTCAATACGATACATACAGTTTACTTTTGGCACACATACCTCACATTGTTATAATCTCGAGAAAGTAATACAGCAACATTGTAGCCTGACATCTCTATCGCACATATGGAAGATTCCCCAAAACGGAAAGTCCATTATTTCTTTGTTCTGATCTAACGGCCATCGATTCCAAAAGATCATAAGGTGATTCGTTATTAATTATAAACATTATCTGGCTGTGGTACACGCCGAGTTCACCGTCTGTCTAAGTAATGCAGACGTAACGGCTCCTTCTGTTTTATGGAAGCCCAGAAGGAGAATAACCTAATTCGTGTACAACGTATTTCAGTACAAAAAACCAGAGCTTCAATAATGTTTTAACTATAAAGATTGGCTTGATCAATCCACGCATAAATGACGTAGAGATTGTGTCGTTTACAACATAAGGAAGTATGTCATAAGCATATTGTACAAAGGTAAATGTTTTACAAATTATTGAATGAATAGGTAACATTTGAACGAGCTCAATTTTAGTTCACATGTCAAAGACTTCTGATATTTATGTTCTGTCAACTTTAAATGACAAAGAGCAAACTACATCTGTCCATTAAAAATCAAATAACGACCCAGTTCTTCTGTACTTTCGATTGATGATATTGGAAGTATTTTCATACTAGATATATTCAAGTGGTTTCAATGTACCTGAAGCTATATACTTATATGCCATTGTCAATTTATTTTAATCATGCAGTAATTTTTATACAGACATATTGCACGTTAACATGCATCAACCCAATTAATAAGTATAGTAGTGACGAACAAAAGGCAAAACAAAGCCCCGGATGAAAAGGTAAAACCATAATCATTAATGTTAGTTAACACACCCTATTATGTATTTAAATGCTTTGTTTTTTCATTCTTTAGGAGGAACCAATAATAAAATAAAAAGTATATTGTCCATATATATTTTATCAATTTATGTGCAAAACCTTATATCAATTTGTTAACACCCTATTGTGTCATTAAGTAATTTGTACATTTATTCTTTAGACAGAACGATAATAAAATATACAATCCTGTACTTTGTGATCAGAAATTATCTGCCTCTCAATACATACTTTCACATTTTATGTGCAAGAAACTTATATCATTTTGTTAACTACACCCTATTGTGTCTTTAAGTAATGTGAATTGTTGTTCTTTCGACGGACGTGGTAATAAATCAGAAATTTGTGATCAGAAATTATCTGTTCCTTAAACATACTTATTTAAGTATTATGTGTCGAATACTGAGATTGGTATGTTTGTGTCATGTCGAATGCTGGTTTGGTATGTTTGTGTCCTGTCGAATGCTGAGATTGGTGTGTTTGTGTCCTGTTGAATGCTGAGATTGGTATGTGTGTGTCTTGTCGAATGCTGAGATTGGTATTTTTGTGTTCTGTGGAATGCTGAGATTGGTATGTTTGTGTCCTGTAGAATGCTGAGATTGGTATGTTTGTGTTCTGTCGAATGGTGAGATTGGTATGTTTGTGTCCTGTAGAATGCTGAGATTGGTATGTTTGTGTCCTGTCGAATGCTGAGATTGGTATGTTTGTGTCCTGTCGAATGCTGAGATTGGTATGTTTGTGTCCTGTAGAATGCTGAAATTAGTATGTTTGTGTCCTGTCTAATGCTGAGATTGGTATGTTTCTTTCCTGGATAGATTCTAAAGAGTGAATTTCAATTCAATTGCTTTATGTATGTTTTAAAAAGACGCTTAGAAGCAACGTGTCACGAAGTTCAGAGACTTGAGTGTTTGCAAAAGAACTCTCAGAATGGTTCAAGATGTAGAACGTTGATGAACGATGAACCTTGAGTTTATATTTACACCAAGATTCATCAGTTTAGCACATGCCCTTTCAGCTAACTATATTTCTCCTGCTACACTCTTAGAAATAATGGTTCTTTTAGTGATTCTTTAGAAAATAGGGTGGTTCTATATGGATTGCTTGGTGTTAACGGCTGTACTTTCACTTATATAACGGCGGTGTATTTTCAAAGGGTTAACAACAACACAACCATAATGTGGAATGTTTAAATATACAAACATTCTGTTGGAAAATTATTATCCCTCCATAACTGACAGCAAAAACATATTAATATTTACAACAATTTCGTCATACAACCATAGGTTATTAGATAGCTATGTGGTGTCTTGGTGTTTTTCTTATAAACTGTATACGCTTTTCATTAGGTCGTTATTAGAATTGTAATTGGAAATTGTATATCCTAGTATTTGTTTTAAACTTATTTACAGAAGGGAGCTTACAAAGAGACATAAAAGCCTATCTGTGTCTAAGGGCGTGGAAGCCTCGATTCAGCGAAGTTGAAATTACCCAGTATATCAGATAAATCAGCCACACTGTAAGCCCATAATTGTCCCAAATTTGTTTGTATACCAGGCAGTCGACTTACATAACACTTGTTTTGTTTTCTTGGGATACTTATTGATTAATTTGTTTATTACTATGCAATGGTGACTGTTGATACAATTCCGCATTCTTCTTTTGGGAGTCTACTCCTATATTCGCTCTGTTATCTTTTGCACTCAGCTCGTGTCTATCTTGGTTAATCCGTAGACATCCCCTAATCCTTAAATAAGCTGATTGCGGACCATTTCCATGAATAGCAAAGAACATTGGGCAGTTGAAAGCATGTCTTTACAGTATCGGAACATCATTCACTGTTCGGCCAGATGCCCAAATCACAATTGTGAGATTTCCAAATGTAATTGTAAAAATACGTAGCATCTTTATTTAAAATGAAAATTCTTCTTTTTCATGTTTCACATTCTAACAGGTTGTCGCCAATCTACTTTTGGCTATCACCGTATCCTTATATGAACAATAAGATATCTGCTTAGAGCTGCGTTGAAAGTTCTACGTCAGCTATATTGACTACAGGTCATTGCACAGTAATTCTGATACCATTTTCCACTTCCCCTGGCAACTCTTCCCTTATTGGCAATTATAATATAAACCACCTTGACCCATACCTTTTCTTTTCAGCAATTAGTAACTATCCTGGGTATGTCTGTTTCTTCATTGTTTTACCAGACAATCTGTCACAATGCCCGTAGACAATCTGGCTTTAATACTGTCTGATTGGGAATCTTGTTTGCAGGGATTTGTTTGACAATGTTTGTGTCGTACGGCATGTATTTTCTATCCTCGGTAAAGCAATATTCGGACTACGGCTGTTGAGAAGTATCTGGTTAAAAATTCTCTCTCACATTGTTCATATACATTTTGTAATATAATGTGTTAATCTTGGTGTTTTTATATTTGTCAAATCTATTCCAGTTACTATGGCTATACGGCTAGGAATTAGGCATAGCCGTATGTTGCCAATGGTGATCAAGAGCGACTCTCATTGTAACGTTGGAGATTAAGTATAGAATGCCATCACTAGAAATGACACCGGGACCCTGATGGAATATTTAAGAAGATCTGTTTTGGCAGAGGCTCAAAGAGGGATTTACCTGTCCCGTCAGAATTAAGTTTCAATGGAATTTAGTTCACGCTTCAGATCAAAGACAATTGAATAATGACCAAGTAATGTGACGTAAATGGTCTGACCTTATCTCTAAGTAATCAATAATTGAATTGATATGTGGAAGATTATCGATCTGTGATCACCTATTTTTTTTACTGAAATACTATAATTATTTCGGATGTACATTAATTACTGTTACCAGAAATCATGCTTTACTTATTTGTGTTGAAAGTGTATTGTATGAAATATATTTATACATATTTATATACATTTTTTCAATCTGCAAGGAATTTTTAAACACTCTTGCAAAATCCATTTATATATCAGAACTCCCGACCTCTTCTGACTAAATTTAACTGAGTAAAACTAAGCTAAATTATAGAATAATGACAAACGAAATTATCCGGCTTTGCAAACGAACTCTTCATTTGTTCTGGTAATTTAAATGACTGCCGATGTGCATGCGTAAACAACAGTTTGTCGATTTTAATTCATATTTAAAGACACAGCGCTTGAAAGATGATCTTATAATTGTGATTAACAGTTAATTGAAGTCCGGTATGAAATACAGAAAGATGCTCTATGTTCAAATTCTAAAGAGACTTGTCTCACAGTACTTATTCGTCTGTTATATCCCTATCCTTTCGTTCCAAGGGAGCTATGATAAAATTGCGTAAATCTGTCATTTCCCGTTAATCGATCTCAGGTTATTTTCTCATCTCAGTTCTTACCAAAGTTTGTAAATAATCAACAGCATGTAGAATTCTCTGAAAAATATGTCAATTTAGATCAAACCATTCACAAAACATTTTTTTGTTGTTGGCAGAAATAAGGCTAAATGTTGTAAATTCTTCATGTCCGGTTAAGAATTGTCCCGTTAGAGTCGATTGTATAGCACGAGATTGTATCCGTCAAACGGATTAACACCTGTCCGTTTAGATTAAAACTGGGTTCTACTTTTGTTAGGGCAACGTTTGCGTAAATAAACAATAATCCTGTTCAGTAGAGGAATGGGAAGTTGTCGTCAAGATATGTTGATATGTGCTCAGTTTGCCCAGTTTGGCTACAGTCTCAACAATCCGTCTAATTGTACAAATGCTTCTCAGACTGCTGTAATATCCGGTACAGCTGTTAACGTAAATATTTGGTGTAACTTGTGATATCACATTTTTATAGTTAAATGATAAAACCAGTCGATTTCCAAGAATCAGCTATTTACCATTCCCCCCAATGCGCATCACGGTCCCTTTAGTAGGTTACAGATGTGAAACTGTACAGATTTCACCGTAACAACATTTTGTCCTTCTATATATTCCTTAAAACAGAAATCCGGCACTTTTCTGTTTTCTGTTTTGACTAAGGTATTGGACACAAACAGGTTTATAAATGGAAGACCAGAAAATACCATCGTATCGATTGGGGTCCCGTGTCAATCTGAAAATAAGAAAAGCTCTTATTCTGTACACACATTCTGATATCGGATGAACACAATATGACACTAGTATTGAAGAGTCCCGAGTCAGTCTAGACAAGTGCTGAACTCTCATTTGGAGCAGCCCATCATATATCGGTACGCTCAAAATAGCAGCGCTTAGAAATGCGCTGCAGAGAATCATATTGTGAGTCTGAGCTGAGACCGCGAACCTTCGATCCGAACAGGTGCCAGAGAGAACAGGATGATGAGGTACCCTTTTATAGATTTCACAGAGTCTCTGACGTTCACAAAAATTCCTAATTAGCGAATAGCTGGGCAAGTCCAGCGAATAACTGGATTGTCAAATTACAATGACCGATCCCGAGGTCTTGAATTTCTGTTAAATCCGTATTATTTATTGTCAAATCGTTGCCATTAATGTAAGTATTGTGTAACTTTCTTGTTGGAACGTGACTACCTATTCTATTATTTTTGTGTTTTTTTGCAAGCCTTTGAATACTACACTCTTACAAAAATATGGCTCTAATGGAGCCCTTTAATGTTCTCCAGTCATGTCTCTGGTGGAACCCTTTATGGTTCTGTATGTGACAGCAATATGACGGCGTTCCATCCCAATTGGTGAAGTATCCACCCTTGACAAGCCTTTGGACACTAGTGACATGATGGCGATTGCGTGCAAAGTCGGTCTAACTTAAGTAAGGCCATATTGCCTGCAGATACAATTTATACATTATTTAGCTACAATTGTTAGTATGAAATTTCCTTTTATAAGGGCTAACTCAGTTATTTTAAATAATCTGCGTTAATCAGTCAGTCTTTACAGTATTAAGAAAATAGATTATTTATTTCTAATTTCTAAGTTATTGATAAAAAGTGTATAAAATCAATTTACTAACTACGGTGTAATGTGTTACTAATAATTGTATAATCTCTAGCAAGCCTGCTAAAACCTACAAATATAATCTAGACTTATCCTGAGAATTAGGTAATACCTGCATTAAATTCAAGAAGTTTTTAGTAAAAAGCTATTTATCGTTGTATTTGAAAAGAACCGAAAATAATATTAAATCGTTGGAACAAATAATACCCATAAAAGAAGAGGCGGATTTAATTGTACATTTGTGTCAACTAAACATTCAGATTATTATGCTTTGATCGTTAAAAGTCTAGTTGAACTGATTTCACAATATAATATCTCAGATCGTTAGCTTTTGTTTCGTAGCTGCCAACAGTCAGTCGAGTTAGAAATGAGTTGATTTGAAAGTCGTATAAAAAGTAACCTGGTGATCTTCTCCACGAAGCTTGAATATCTATCTTAAAACGATTGTCAAATATTTATCTGGCAGCTCTATCAATATGGTTTCTATGTACCGTTCAGATTGGATGTAGTCTAGGTTAGACTGTTGATCTGAAAAGACCCTTCAATTTGAATATAACGTTCACTGTGTTTAATGTATTGGAATAAATGGCGCTTTGAAGTCATGTTATGTAATAAATCTTGTTCATAGCTGCAGATTGATTCACACAATAGTGCATGGATTGGAACCAATTGCCGGAAGTGAAACAGCCACTCTCCATGGCCGTAATCAAATTGTTTCTGCTTATAGCCCAAAGCTGGAGATTCACCTCTGTGGACCGAACAGACCATGTTTACAAAATGTAAATGTAAAACAAGCTTTGCCCTTTAAAAGTTGAGAGGATTAAAAAAGTAAGCGGCTGGTTGGACGGAGATTTGTGTTGCCCTGGTGCTCTCCGAACTAAGAGCATCACAAAGCCGATCTGTTTGGGATGTATTTGTGTTGTATTCTGTGATTGTCCTGTATTTGTCCTGCCTTGTCTTTGTTGGTTCCCAGTAGTGTCGAGGGTGATTTCTTACAGTCATTGTTCTGACACGCCGTCGTATGAATGAAATAACCTTCAGTATGGCGTAAAACTCCAATCAAAAAACAAACAAATCAGTAACGTTAAGTATGTATGGAGGCACGGATGTGTCATAAATCCCATACTGGTCCATGGGCCTATTTGTTATTTAAATTAATTACTTTTTCACATATTGTAAAATCCAACAACGCATAAATATATTGCCAGTGAAATTAAAACGAAGACAATTTAAATGAGTTCCCATTGATCATTATAAAATAAAACAATCGACAGTTTTCTGTTATGATATTCTGTGAATAGATTGTTTCCTCCCACAGCGATGCACAGATTATGACTGATATCAAATATTTGTTACATTCTAAGATATTTCAATCCAGCGAACCAGGGACGAGAACCATGTCACAGGAAAATGGTCTGTGTAAATATGTATTAACCACGAAATGCTAACAAATCGGCTTATCACAGCCGATTTCCTGGTAAAACCTTTTCCAAGAACTCTTTTTAGATAACCGCATCAAGTCCTGCGACTGTCAAATATTTGTGTTGTACTCACATGTTCTTCCAGCTAACATTTGATCCAGGTTTATATTGACTTAAGTCTCGGGGGATTTCTATTCACCTTGTCAGTATGAAGAAGAGTTCTGATGTGTCAGTTGTTTGTCTAACTTCTCATATAAGATTCGGCGATTGCAGGATGATCTGGGTGGAAAGCTCTGGCGCCGACAAGTATCTAGTAAACATTTGACTGCTTTAATTTACGCACAACTTACAAATGAACCCAGGTGAACCCAAAGTGAGGAGAGCCATTTACAATCGTTCCACTTGTGTATGTTGACCCAAACATAAAGTTGATATATCTGACCTTCAGTCAAAACTCAGCATGCGCTAAAACATTATTCGTCGCATTAATTACCCATTGTAACACCAAAACAGAAATATTGTTAAGTTCTAACAGTACCTGACCGTCCTTGTTGTACCACTAGCTTACCGTTCGTGTTCTTGCACTAGCTTACCGTATATGTTCTTACACTAGCTCGCCGTCCTTGTTCTTAGACTAGCTCAACGTCTTCGTTCTTACATACATCATTAAGGCATGATATACGGAAACTACTTATCTTATGATTAATTACGTTGATTGCCCAGCAACAGCTATTTTCCATTTCCTTCAGGTCATCATCAGCCCATTATCATATTATATTGGACAGGTGAAACTGTGCATTTCCCCGTTACAGGATTGTAACTATGACTGTCTCTAAATTCATCGCAACAGAAACCAGATATTTTTTGTTTCGCCGAAATGATATAATAACGTCAACTCCTTTGAAAATTAAATGCAAATCGTAAAGGCGCATTCCCACGGTACGATTTGTAGTAAAGATTTTAGAGGCTTCCCCATATTTGCATTATTGGTCGATAAAGAATCACGAAACAGTAGACCAATCAAAAGTCCGCAAATAAGGGGAATCCCCTGGAATCGCTGCTCCAAATTGCACCGTGAGAATGCGCTTTAAGAGAGCAATAGTAGGGCATACACATAAGTTAATATACAGTCGAGACAGCCATATTTCATATTAAGAACAAAACGACTACAGTGTAATGTATGCGTTAATGTGAGACAATCGCTGCCATTCCATCAATCGATCAAAGCTTCATATATCGGATATTGAATGTTTCTAAACGTGTTGTGTTCCTCCTTATTCAGAATCTGAACTCATTCCTCCAGCCATCGATCTAGACAGGTGCTAGGAGAACAGGACATGTGTCGGTACAATTTCATGGATTTCAGAGCTTCTCTTAGAGTTATTTGGTTATGTGGACCGATTGTACCATAAAGACCACAATCATCCCGAGAGTTGCTAGATAATGGTAACTGAACAGCAATCTTGTTGATATCTAGGTTAACTTCTTTTAGAATAATTCGATCCGATCACTAAATCTTGCACAATTTGAATGAAGAAGGCGTTTGCGAGTCCTGCGTGAATTGGATAGCCTTGTGCACAGTTAATGCTGGAGTTTGTGGGACAATGATAACAATTGACTTTGGAGAAATAAAAGGATCACTTCAATAAATGTGGATCACTTTGAATGTAGGGCGCGTTAGTTAAGAATAAAATCCTGACAGGATCTTTATAAAATGGCTTTCAAAGAGGGCACGAATTTGTAGCTTAAGTTATCAGTCGGTGAAAAGTTGGTTCTACATCAGGCCATCAATCTATATGAAGAATGGCATGTTACCTTTGGGATTCTGTTCGAGTTTACTGTACTTGTTCTTACACTAGCTTACTGTCCATGTTCTAACACTAGTCTACCGTCCTTGTTCTTACACTAGCTTAACTCCCTTGTTCTTACACTAGCTTACCGTCCCTGTTCTTACACTAGCTCTACTTCCTTGTTCTTACACTAGCTTTTTGTCCTTGTTCTTACAGTAGCGTATCTTCCTTGTTCTTACACTAGCTTACCGTCCTTGATCCTACACTAGTTTACCGTCCTTGTACTTATACTAGCTTATCTTCCTTGTTCTTACATTACAATGTAGATCACCTTCCTTTCTATTAATCTATCTTATTTGTCTTGTTTCTACTCTAATTTACCGTCCCTGTTCCTAGTATAACTTGTTCTTACACTAGTTACCACCATTGTTCGTATTCTCTCCTTGTACTTATACTAATGTACTGTTCCAGTTCTCACACTAACTTACTGTACCTTGCCGATCTTGTTCTTATACGAATTTGATGTTGCTGTTCTTACATAAGCCTCCTTCTCTTTTCCATACGGGAGCTTGCTGTACATTTTCTAACATTAGCTTAAAACCTTTGTACTAGCACTAGCTTACAACCCCTGTCCATATACTACACTAGCTTCCTGGTCTTGTTCCCACACTAACATATCGGTGGTGTTTTTACACTAAACTTCCTGATCTTGTTCTTACACTAACTTCCAGGTCCAGTTCTTACATTAACTTTCTGGTCTTGTTCTTAGACTAGCCCAGCGTCCTTGTTCTTACACTAGCATAATTACTGCTTTTCTTGCTACACTAGCTCATCGCCCTTTTTTAACACTGTTTTACTGTTCTACTTTTTACATGATGTTTAAAAAGCATGTTAGACAGACTGTACTTTCTGATCTTGTTCATGCTCTAACTTAATGGTGTTGTTCTTACACGATGTTACAGTAGAGGAACGGGAAGTTGTCGTCAATATGTTTCGATATGTGCTCAGTTTGGCTACAGTCTCAACAATCTGTCTAATTGTACAAATACCTCTCGGACTGCTTTAATATCCGATACAGTTGCCAACGGAAGTCTTTGGTCTGGGTATACACTATTTAGCTGCAATTGTTATTATGAAATTACCTTAAAGTTATTTTAAATAATCTGTGTTAATCAGTCAGCCTTGACAGTATTAAGAAATACATCTGGCTCAATTAAGAAAATAGATTATTTATTTCTAATTTCTAAGTTATTGTTAAAAAGTGTATAAAATCAATTTACTAACTACGGTGTAATGTGTTACAAATAATTGTCTAATCTCTCGCAAGCCTGCTAAAACCTACAAATATAATCTAGACTTATCCTGAGAAATAGGTAATACCTGCATTAAATTCAAGAAGTTTTTAGTAAAAAGCTATTTATCGTGGTAATTGGAAAGAACCGAAAATAATATTAAATCGTTGGAACAAATAATACCCATAAAAGAAGAGGCGGATTTAATTGTACATGTGTGTAAACTAAACATTTAGATTAGTATGCTTTGATCGTTAAAGGTCTAGCTGAACTGATTTCACAATATAATATCTCAGATCGGTAGCTTTTGTTTCGTAGCTGCCAACAGTCAGCCGAGTTAGAAATGAGTTGATTTGAAAGTCTTATAAAAAGTTACCTGGTGATCTTCTCCACGAAGCTTGAATATCGATCTTAAAACGATTGTCTAATATTTATCTGGCAGCGCTATCAATATGGTTTCTATGTACCGTTCAGATTGGATGTAGTCTAGGTTAGATTGTTGATCTGAAAAGACGCTTCAGTTTGAATATAACGTTCATTGTGTTTAATGTATTGGAATAAACGGCGCTTTGAAGTCAAGTTATGTAATAAATCTTGTTCATAGCTGCAGATTGATTCACACAATAGTACATGGATTTGAGCCAATTACCGGAAGTCAAACAGCCACTCTCCTGGCCGTAATCAAATTGTTTCTGCTTATAGCCCAAGGCTGGAGTTTCACCTCTGTGGACCTAACAGACCATGTTTACAAAATGTAAATGTACAATAAGCCTTGCCCTTTAAAAGTTGAGAGGATTAAAATTGTAAGCGGCTGGTTGGACGGAGATTTTTGTTGCCCTGGTGCTCTCCGAACTAAGGGCATTATAAAGCCGATCTGTTTGGGATGTATTTGTGTTGTACTCTGTGATTGTCCTGTACTTGTCCTGCCTTGTCTTTGTTGGTTCCCAGTAGTTTCGAGGGTGATTTCTTACAGTCATTGTTCTGACACGCCGTCGTATGAATGAAATAACCTTAAGTATGGCGTAAAACTCCAATCAAAAAACAAACCATTCATTAAGTTAAGTATGTATGGAGGCACAGATGTGTCACAAATCCCATACCGGTCCACGGTTTTTTTGTTATTTGAATTAATCGCTCTTTCACATATTGTAAAATCCAACAACGCATAAATATATTGCCAGTAAAATTATAACGAAGCCAATGTGAATTATTTCCCATTGATCATTATCAAATAAAATAATCGACAGTTTTCTAATGGGATATTCTGTGAATAGATTGTGATGCATAGTTTATGACTGATATAAAATTCCTTAGATTCCTTACATTCTAAGATATTTCAATCCAGCGAACCAGGGATGAGAACAATGTCACAGTTAAATGGTCTGTCTAAATATATATTAACCACGAAATGCTATCACATCAGCTTATCACAGCCGATTTCCTAGAAAAATCTTTTTTCAAGAACTCCTTTTAGATAACCGCATCCAGTCCTGCGACTGTCAAATATTTGTGTTGTACTCACATATTTTTCCAGCTAATATTTGATCCAGGTTTATATTGACTTAAGTCTGGTTGGGGGGATTTCTATTTAGCTTGTCAGTATGAAGAAGATTTCTGATGTGTCAGTTGTTTGTCTGACTTCTTATATAAGATTCGGCGATTGCTGGATGATCTGGGTGGAATGCTCTAGCGCCGACGAGTATCTAGTGAACATTTAGATGAACTAAAAGAAACCATTTTTATGTTTGGGAATTTTATGTCTCATAATGGTCTCTTTGTTCCTGCTTGAGTAGGAAGTGTAAACATTTCTTTTCTAGTTCATAGTGGAACTGGTGTCTCCATGATATCAGGCAAAAGTTGTGAAAAACACTCTTACAGTGGAACGACCAGATTTTAGAAGCAGTCTGTTAAGTTATTGAAAGCAGATCATAAAACCTTTAAATGGGTTTTGAGAGATTGATCTGGTTTTGACAGGCATTTGTCCAGGATGACAAAGCTGAAATGAGAATCGAAGATG
>JAQQZZ010133291.1:0-13644 GCA_030265115.1 Mopalia vespertina | reverse complement strand
TTTTTATCTGAAAATTTACTTCCGACGTCCGGAAATAAATCTACCTCAGATGAAATACTGTGTGTAACAGGATGAATGAAACCACGCAAAATCACGTTACTCTGATATTCCTGCATAAATCAATCTCTATAGGCTACAGTACTTTGTTGTAAACAATACTGCTGTTGAAAATTCACATTGTCAATACTATTTCGTCCCAGAACTCATAGTAGACTGTTCAGGAAGAATACTGTTTCGAATCTTTTGAGTAGGAAACTCCATACGTTTAGCTTTTTTATCACGCAATGTTGCTGAAAAGCAAAATAAGTTTCCAATGAACAATGTGCGGGGGGTGATGAAGAATTATGTCAGAGTTGACCCAGTTTAATATTGTAGTATCTAATGCCCGGGGAAGATAGATATTGTACGCCATGTTTAGATTTTACAATTTGTACTGATAACAAATTATGACAGGATTCATTGGCTAACATACTTAAAAGTTGCAGACTTAGTCGATCAATGATGTTCGATTTTTTTTTTCGATTGTAGTGAATACGCTAAAAGCGCTTCAGGACTTTGGTAATTAGGGAACTTTATCTCGGCTATGAGATGACTGATTCGTGTTAACTGTACGCCCAGAATGTATTACAGCTTCTCTAACAGCTAATTAAATGGACATATACTTACCACAGTCTTTTATTGCTACGTCAGACAATTTGAATTTCTGACCATCCTGTAAACAAGTTAAACCAGCGTCCACCCTAGGCCCTTGTTTCGATGGGGTTAGCATCTGTAACCATTTACTGCTACAGTTACACGCCAATGGATTTCCCTCCAAATCTCTGTACACAAAACAACATAATTATTCCAAGTGCGACACATACGTTACTGAAAATCCAGTTTCGAATCAACAGGAAGAGAAAGAACAAACGGAAACGGAGAAAAGCAATTATCTACCCCAAGCAGAACATTTAGTTGGATGCAATTATTCTCATTTGGTGGTGGTAACAAATTAGTACTAGAAGCAGAAAAACAACAAAGTAATATTACCAACCACTATACAGCACCACTGCATGTTGGCCAATTAGTTAAGAAATAAAGGTTTATTTCTGGCATATTTTGATGGTAATGTTAAGTGGAGGGAGTGACAAGAACAACCAAATATAGTTGATAATCAAACTGCTTTAATATTCTATACATTTATTGTAAACAGTCACATATCGAGCCTCCCTTTTCGATGTAGAGCTGTATTCTGGCCATGGTACACTGTGAGCCATTGGCGATCAATATGTAATACGTAATTTATTCTTTCATTGAACTTCTTGACCCCCTTCAATCTCGACATGTTGTTAGCGATCTTAAACCAGAATGGATTCTACATTTTAACGTAATACAGATTTCAAACATTTGTTATTACAGAAATTTAATGAATAAATATTGTCGATCAGAGGTTAATAATGTTGATATTTTGAATATAGTGGCTGTGAATCAGACTTACAGTTGTGATAAAGACGTGCTTTTCATCGCGCTCCATGGGATTCGTCTGATCTGGTTACGTTCAAGGTGACTGAAAGAAAATTGTATATATAATATCCCTTAATGCAAACATAATATGAACAGCAAATCGAAGGGATACATGAAACGAACGCACTAGTCTAATGGCCAGGGTGCCGGAATATTGAAATACTTCCATGACCTTACTCCTGGGTCAAAAAATAGGTTAGTAGTTGGATTGCTGGTCATTCAAAAGTCGGGATCTTATATAGTATTATCGTTATTGATGTAAAGACAGTAGTAACTAAAGCCGATTTCCAGAAATTTTGCGTTATAATTTTTTTTTATTTTATCACAAGCTGTACAATTCGAGCTTCGTTTGAACATTATATGCTTTTAAAATCACACACCCTAGTGATTTGAACTCGAAGGTAAATATGTGAGTTTCCTGCGGCCATTCGTTATCTGCGGAATAAGCTGACTGTCGGTGTCTTTCTTATAAATATTTTCCACAATAAGTGCCCCCTGGGACATTGGGGGCGTTCACAAAGCTTGGAGACAGATGTAGAAGAGACAAATCTGGACTAGCTGTAATGTATAAAACGTGAGATAGTGTTTATCTTACGCGGAATCGATATCCAAAACAAAGACGTTGGTGTCGTTCTCAATGAGTTATATACCAGGGATATTATCTGCTTTTCGAAATTGATAACTTAATTATACTTACATCTTCTTAAGACTAGGGTTTAGTCCGAATGTGTCTGTTGGTATGCTCTCTAGGCCAGTATTTTCTATTGTCCTGTAACGATAAGATGTGATAAATGAATGGCCTTAACAACCTTATACCAGTTTTCCTGGAAGTAGCCATAAGGGCAAGATGAGTTGTTTTCTAAAGTGTCCAATCCAATGGATTTCAAAGCATGGTTGTTTAAAACGTGCATGATATATATTCATTATAACCTTGTCGCCGCAGCAACCTGCATAATGGGGCTAAATCTTCGTTGTGTTAGCGGCTAAGCGATTTAGTGGATAGCGTGTCTGCCTACTAATCCTGCTTCCATGTATCGTCCACGGGTTCGAGTCTACCTGTCGTGAACCACGCAATGTGGCTATGGCAATCGCGGGGTGGTATTACGAGGTCTCCTAGCGGTTTTCCCTAGTTTTCAACAAGCAATATTGGCAAATGGACAATCCGTCTTCATACAAGTGAAATACCCGTGAGTACGACGTTAAACCCCAAATTAAACAAACAAAATATATGTTTAGCAGAAGATAATCTATAAACGGATCTTGTAAAACCACAATAGATCGACCTAACATGTCAGTTTGTGAAAGTCTAATGTGAATAACAAATTACTTAAAAATAGTTTTGTCGAATAATTTTGCGTTTCCTCGAAGTTGTTTATATCACTACTACTGAGATTATATATATTGCTTAAAAAACGTCAGCGTGGGTTGAATTCATATTAAATGTCAAACCAATAAATCCAGACCATCGACACAAATGTCGATGGGGATTTAATGTGCATCAAATCTATTTAAATCTACTCTAACTTTGCCTCTCACAGAGTATTCCATTGTGTCGATGAGGTGAACTGTAGAATAACAAATACATCGATTTCAGCCGCAATTCCTATTTCGCGTGTTTTGTGCAGGCTAACTGCATAAGAGAAAGTTATTAATCACTTGACACATTTGGGGAACCTAACTTCTAGGTAAGTCCAATGAACTCTAACTCGTTTTGACACCACCATTCTTTCTTCTTCTTTTATTTTTGGAGCAACTCAACTCTGTGAAGCCAAACTGGTATTCCGCTTGTTGATTAGTACAATTTGATATTTGCTAAATCATGACATGTCAAGTACAGTCAATCGATGTGTGCCCGGTGTACGCGATATAATTTCTTCATGGAAATGTCAACACATTGTTTCAATAAGTTTCGTCTTATTTGACACCATCCCGAAGTTTTCATCAGTTCTGAATATTCACTAAATATCCACTATCGCGGAACTCTTCGCACATACTTCATGGAGACGAAACTATTTATATGTATCGATTTTATGTGTAATTACGATACAATATATTCAAATCTTCAGTATTGTTATTTTTCTGTATGGAAAATGCTCTTTAAATTAATTTTTTTATACGCGCGGCCAACAAAAAATCCATCTTTTTTTTATCCTATTAATTCGATTGTTTGTTCGCTTCAAAAATAATTTATACTGCAAATATAATAATATAAATAATATACTAATAATAATTAGGTTGGGCACGTTTATAAAAGTTGTATGTTTTCATAGATTTCAGACGTAACAAATCGTAGGGAAATCCCAGCCGGCATGAATTGAGTAGTTTAGGAGGGCCAATCTGCACTCTCTTTTTTTTTACGCATAATTGACATTTATTAAATATCAAGATAAGTTTGAGTTTTGTCTTCGATATAGTTAATGTGTAGGCTCTGTTTCGTAAACATTTATCGAAAAATTAAATATAGAAAATATGAAATATATGCATTTGCATTACATTGGTATTCGCGCGTAATTTAATGGAGAATTCAACTGAGTCTGGGGGTGTAAATCTCCAGCGAATCGCTCCCCGCACCTCCATTTTAAGTCAATCAGCAAGCTGTCGAGTAAGCATAACAATGTCGATCGAAATCTTTAATAAATAGGTTTTTGATGCATTTTCGTCACATATATTTTCCTCGTCGGCCACAAAGTTTGACATAGCCACACATAAACAAAATTACATTAGTGTTATATTGAACTTGGATATATATGTTCGATCTCTCATCTATGTAAACGAGGTTATGACGTTGGTCAAAATCTGATACACCAATATCAATAGGATACCGAATTTTGGACGCCGAAGAATCTATATTAATGCTTTATACTAGAGCTGTTTGAGTTGGTCAGGTAGACAGATAATATATCTTACAGACAGTGAATGAAATGATTTCGTCCTCTTAAAGTTACTTACTTACCTATCCATTTTTTCTGCAACCTTCTGTTAGATCTCTTATAATTAATCATTAATTGGTAATTTTGAAAAAGAAAACCAACTTGTTCATTTTGTGTTGTATTTCCACTGACATTTTTGGAACTTTTACGGACCGGAGCGAATGTCCAAATGGAATCTCACTTGTTTTCTTTACCTCCAATATTGCTATGTTAAGTAATTGTCCTGCCTAGTGTAAAGAATTAATCTAGTGTCCTATAAGTCAATCATTTCTCAGAACCGTCTCTGTTTGCACAAACGCATCACCACAGTCGATGGCCGCTGTAAAGGTCGAAGGACATGAAGGTCCCTTGAGGCGTGTCATTCATCACTGTTTAACGGACTCGAGCAGCCTTATTCAACGTTCCATTTAATGATACCTCCAATTCTATAGAATGTTAAAGTTCAAGCTTGATAAGAATGTCTGTCATGTGTCAGTAAGAAAATTAAGCCGGCAAAATTGGACTATTTTATAATCAAAGAGATTTGTTTTGAACGAATATGAAGAGCTCCTATCTATACGGAAGTGTATATTACTTTGTGTGAGAAAAATGTTAACAAGAGATCACTAATAGTGCTTTGTTCATGTTTAAATAATCAGCAACAATTTAAGGGGAATAAAGAGTTTTGTACGAAGAACAAACTATTCGTCAAGGCGAAGCGTACTTAATAATATGAGAGCAAACATAAGATCACATAAAGTTTTATAATAAACATTGTTTGTTTGGGGTTTAACGCCGTGTTTAAAGTTGTTTTACTCACATGACGGGGTTTCAGCCCAATAGATGAATAAAACCACACTCGACGCGATTGGCAACCAAAACAGACAGGACAAATAAAGTACACTTGAAGGTCGTAATACAAATACATCACGAACAGATCGGCTTCATGTTGTCTCTTAGCTCTGAGAGCACCAGGGCAACAGGAAGCTTCCACCGAACCCTCCGCTTATTTAAAGGTACTATCATATTGCTATAACACCTTTAGCTCGTATATTGAACATTAACGGGAAATCTGTCACCATGGCTATACTTAAAGATTTACCTATACCAGAGACAATCTATACGGGGTTTCATATTACAAGTGGACGTATATCCCTCTGTTGATCAAAGAGCATCCCGGCAGGTTAATACCGGAGACAAATCCTCATTTACACATCTCGTTAAGAATACATATAAGGCCACTGGAGCAATGTTTCACCATCCTCTGAATCATACTAATTAGCTATTTTCTGGGGATTTGGAAACCCTTCATGCACTACTGTGATTTTCCGGTTGCTGGCTCGCGAAATTAATCTAAGATTATACACACAAGGTCACTGGTTTATGCCGCACTTTTTTTTCACGAAAGCGGAGTTATACTTGCCCCAGTTTAGCAAATGCCCAGTAAGTATAAGCTCAAGTGGAACTCTTACTCGATATTATGTCAGAGCCAACAAAACATTCGTGCTAATTTTCTGACGGAACTCCGAAATGAATGAGCTCAGTAAATTATAAACATGTAATTGCTTTTAATTCTAACTGCTTTCTTCTCCACAACGATACTGCAGCCGATCATCGATGCAAGCCAAACTACAGTACTATATTACTCGATACTACATGTATATGCTGTAAATTGTTTTGCATCGACGGTCGTCAGCAGTATAGCTAGTTGCGAATAACGCATTAAGAGGCAAAATCAATTGAAATAAAAGGATAATTCAATTACACTGACCGCCCATGTAGGAGAACTTATAACCTTTTCTGACATACATAATGCTTGCAGCGGTATAAAACACAACTTTCAGTAACCCACTCACAACATCGTTGTAGGCGCTACTTCTTACTCTTGGCCAAACGTAGTCTGCCTACTGCCAGTTTGGAGAAATAAAATTGGTGGTGGGCCAACGAAGCAGCATCGTTCGAGAGTCCTTACATTGTTGTATGGCACAGAATACCTGCCACAAGCTAACACCTTCATACGATGATAATTAAATATCACTTCGATGGTGATTCTATCGAGCTGGGATTAATCAAGACGCCCACAAACGCGAGTATATGTATATAGGTTTATTCTCTTGCACTTCACACAGAACAACATATTGTAGTTATGTATACCCTAAGTTGCGACACATGACAAGAATTGAGAAATACGCATATTGATGGCAAAAAACAATACAAAGGCACCCATAACGCCACTTTGGTCATGGGACTATTCAAATCGTGTTGGTGTCTAAAGAGATCAACACCAGACGGTAGAGTATATCAATGTTCTGGTGACTCTTAATTCTAACTGATCAGAATTCTATAGAGATCAGAACCAGACGGTAGAGTATACTAAGATTCTGGTGACTCTTAATTCTAACTTATATGAATTATAAAGTGGTCAGAACCAGACGGTTGAGTATGCCAAGGGTCTGGTAACTCTAGATTCTAACTGATCGGAATCCCACAGACAGCAGAACAAGACAGCAGAGTATATAAACGTTCTGGAGACTAAGCACTAACTGATCAGAATTCTAAAGATATCAGAACCATACAAATGAGTATGTCAAGGTTCTGGGCCCGGTTGCTCGAAGCGCTATTAAATTTAATCCGCTATTAGATGACGTCACGCCATGTTGTAGGTCTATCTCTAACCCGGTGTTAGCAATTTAATCTGATGTTAGCGGCTAATCGTCCTTCGAGCAACTGGCCCCTGACGATTAAAGACACTGTCCACTAACCTAGTGCACTCCGTGGCTTGACGATTAAACCCACTGTCCACTAGCCTAGTGTACTCCGTGACATGACGATTAAACACACTGTCCACTAACCTAGTGTACACCGTGGCATGATTAAACCCACTGTACTCCGTGACCTGATGATTAAACTCGCTGTCTACTAACCTAGTGTACTCCGTCATCTGACGATTAAACCCATTGTCCACTAATCTTCATGTAGTGCACTCCGTGACCTGACAATTAAACCCACTGTCGACTAAACTAAGTGTACTCCGTGACCTGACAAATAAACCCACTGTCCACTAAACTAGTGTACTCCGTGACTTGACGATTAAACACACTATACTCCGCGACCTGACGATTAAACCAAGTGTCCACTAACCTAGTGTGCTCCGTGGCATGACGATTAAACCCACTGTCCACTAACCTAGTGTGCTCCGTGACATGACGATTAAACCCACTCTACTCCGCGACCTGACGATTAAACCCACTGCCCACTAACCTAGTGTACTCCGTGACCTGATGATTAACCCACTGTTCACTAACCTAGTGTACACGTGACTTGCAGATTAAACCCACTGTTTACTAACCTGGTGTACTCCGTGATCTGATGATTATGATGTACATACAGTGTATATTATGGACTCTTAGACGAGTGGCATCGATGTAGTTGCTACTAATATTTAAATATTGTCAGCTAAATCCTCTGACCATTTCCACGACTTTTCAGACAGTAATTCTGTAATGGGTAAACCGAAAGCTCAAAACATTTGTCAAAATGTACAAAGTGTTTTATCGTATACTTTTAAACACGCGCTGTGTTACTACTCCACACACGGATTTTAACTTGAACATAATTATGTATTTAAATTTAGCACTAACTCTTATTATACTTACAGTCTAAAATGAAGAAAGTATGATAGGCAATAACAAATATGTCGAATCAAATCTTCCCCCAATTACCAAGCCAAAATACGAATGAGGCTCAATCCTAATCCCCATGTCTCGCCAACATGGTTCAAACAGGGACAGCACTGTGCCCGATTTTACGAAGCAAATTCTGACGTAAGTGAAAATCTATAGTACGGAATTCAAGATTATATTGAGCATATATGGTATTAACTTTCTATTGGCGATTTACTCAATGTTATTATGATATTAATCCTATAATATCCAATGTCTGAGTTCAAAAGTATGGGATTGATTTACATTTTCAGATTTTCACTTAAGTAAAAAATTGCTTTGTAAAATCGGCCGCTGAGGTCAAAGGAAACTTCATGTAGCATAGTTAAGGTGTATATAGCTTTACATTTAGACATGAATTTTAGATGGAGCGCTGTGGGTAACAGAAGTGATATCGTATGACCCTTTCAATCTACCAGTAACAGAGGGAACGTCAAGTTACTTGAAGCAATGCCTGATTACGGACAGATAAGAATAATATTCATTAGTTTCCCAATTCACTCCTTAAATAGGAGGGGGTTGATGGAAGATCATTTAATCAGACCCTTAACATCAACTAACTCCGTCTCCTTCAACACGATTTCATTCAAAACCAGCTTAAATTATTAGGAAATGAACCATCAGATCACATAAAGCTATTTTATTAAATTGTTATCTCGACTGCATGAGCTGCGTTATTTTATTAAATTGATTCCTTATCTCTCCTGTTTGACCTACGTCACGGTCTGTTGAGTTAGATTATTAGGCTGTTTATCATCCGAATAATCCAACATATGACCACCAGTTGTAATTAGTGGTTCATCGCGTAATCGCAACAGTTAAAAGTTTGGGTTAGGATACCTGTATCACAGAAGTACCAAGGTATTACTCCACATTTAGTACATAGGATTATTGTTATTTCCCAATTATTAATTTCCATTGCGGATTATGGTTTGAACAGCTTTACAGAAAAAGGGGCTGTGGCTCAGGTGGTTAACGTGTTGAAAACCCTATACAACATTTACCCTTAATAAAGGAATTGCAAGTAACGCGACATTGTACATAGTTGCTGGCTGTATATTATAACAAGATTTCGACGGCTTTGCTACACTCCCATTGCTCAGTTCTCTTTCTGTTATGGTTTAATTATTGGAGTTATTCGATTATTAATTTATAGCAATATATCTTAATGCTGTAATGTTTTCTACTGTATTACCTGACCTAAGCAGACAATTAACTAGCAGACACTGGGTCAGTATTTCCCGGAAGCGCTGGCCCTGGTCTACGTTTAAGACACGACTGTGATATATCATTCCCCCGATGTATCTTATGGTAAAGAGATCGGCTATTTAGACTACTTTGGAGCTAAACCAGGCAATCATTGTCAGAACTTTCGTCAAAGAAGACCATTCCATTACAGGGCATCATGATTGCTATCTTGTGAAGTCTGCCCTTGGGATACGTACAGTGTAGATTGCAGCCGGCAGATACAGTTACAGATTATCTGATTTTTTAGACACAGTGTTAAATGTTTATATTTAGGATAAATGTACTGGTGTGTCTCCTGGGGTCTTTGCTGAATGGATTAAGGCATGTCGTACATACTTCTACACTCCATTTGTGGTTTGGCCCATTTCAAGGGAGTCATAAATTCCACACTCAAGATTGTCAAGAGAAACAGTCGCTGTATAGGGTACAACATTAGGTACGTTTACTTCTGGGAACGCAAGTCTTTGTTGGCTTTAATTTTTTTTATAATCGATATAATTTTTTGTATTTCTTTTCATTTACATCTTTTACAATTCAGTGACATTTTCAATAATATGTTCTTTAACAACAGGTTGTTACATGGCAAATGAATAATCAGTCAGTTCTTATTTGACTGCCATTTATATAATCTCTAAAATTCCGTCGATTCACAACACATTCTAAGTTTGTATGGATTAGGTAATTATAAAGGTACCTTGCTATTAAAGTTTGTACCCATTATCATATCTACATACCGTTAACCCTTAAGTACTCCTTGTCAGGAGGCATACTCCTTTTAGTTACCAACCCTACTTCTAGGATTATCTTGCATCTGCCCTGGGTGTTAACTCTCAAAAAGCAAATGACATAAAGACCAAATTTTTACAAAACGCTCTCGTTCTCCCTTTAGAGAAATCATACTTGCTTGTAGAGTTATACAGTTTGTCCAATTCGCTCTTAATACCCAAAAATGTAGAAACATGTTATATTGCTTTTTTCCTGTAAATTGCGTAATTAATAGCTATGATAATATAATTTAAGATATTATTATTTGTATCTATCAATCCAACAATCTTTTTCTTTAATAATATTTAATTTAACACGAGCTGTGGTTGTAACGCATCTCTCTATTTCGTCCCATATATCTTTAATTACCCCACATTCCCCAAATACATGGATAACCGTTTCCATTTTACAAAAAGTACATTTATCTGGAACTGTCGAATCTAACTTATTCGCTAAAATGTTTGTAGTCAGAATATCATTTACAATTTTATATTGAAACCACCTCAGTTTTGTGTCTCCCATTGTGCTTTTTGTCACATTTTGGTTTATTATTTCCACGTCTTTTCTCTAAAAGAATTTTGCAACAGTTCTTCCCATTTTATATTAGCATTTGTCTTTATAAATAAACTCTTTTTAATTACAGTGTAAAAATGCTTGCTTGGTAGTATGTTAGGCGGGATAAAGGGTGTTGTTACTGGACATAACATTTTCTAATTTCAATGTATTCATTGCGGTTTTAATGGCTTGTATCACACCCTGATATTCAAGGAAATTTATTTGCAAATTATATTTTGCCATGAATTCTTCATGTTTTAGCAAAAGTAGTTCTTCGTCTATTAAGTCGTGTACGAACTGTATTTCTTTCTATTGCCATTTCTTATAAGCAAATGGTATCCATGCTATTTTAAATTTGTCATTATTCCATAATATTTCTTTCCTAAAGGCTATATCAGTATTTTCTTTAAATTCTATAATTTTTGTAACGTGCACCAGGCTTTCAATACATCCTTCCAAAAACAGTTTTTAACCGAGGGAATAATTTTTGTTGTTAGTGTTTCTGGTCCAATTTCTGCTAATTCTGGTATTTCTGAAAGAAACAGTTTAGCCCCTTTATTGTTACTACTCAAGACTCGTTTTATCCAAGGTATCTTTTGAGCCTGAATAAAAGATCTTAGAATAGGTATATCTAATCCACCTTCTTAATATAATTCAAATTTTTGGAGGCTTGTCTTCTTGCAATTTTATCTGGTTTGTTATTACAAACAAACGTGTAGCCCTTTTTTGTAAAGATTCTATTATTTTATCTGGTGAATCAAGAAGGGAAGAGAAAAGATGATTTAGTTTGGCCAACACTAAAGATTTTAATATCATTATTCTACCTACTGGTGTTAAACTCCTTTTTGCCCAAGTTTCCATAATTTGGTCTATTGACTTTAACTTATCTTTATAATTTTTTCTACCATTTCAGCCAAGCTTGTAGAAAATTCGAGACCTAAAAGACCAAAAGGGTCTTGCGACCAATTTAGTTTCCATTATATTTGAGGATATTTTATTTGAGGATATTTTATTACCTATCCAAATAATTCTTGTTTTGTCTGCGTTAAGCCTTAATCCCGAAAATTGATGTTTGGATACATTAAACCAAACATCTGTTCAAACGTTGTTCAGTTCCACTAAGGAGCACAGTTGTATCATCCGCATATTGTGTTAACTTGTATTCCGTATATTTATGCCTTTTATAGTTGTGTCCTTTCTCAATTTTGATGCCAGTATTTCTGCGCAAATGAGGAACAAGTATGGTGAAAGAAGATCTCCCTGACGACAACCCCTCGAGATTTCGAAAAATCTTGATGCAAATCCATTCACAACTACACACGATTGTATAACTGTATAGAAAGCTTTGATCCATTTTTTTATTGATGGTCCAATATTGAAAATTGATAAAGCTTGTTGTAAAAAATTGCAATCAACAGAGTCAAATGCTTTCTCAAAATCTATGAGAAGAAGCATGCCTGATATATTCCTTTTTTCTGTATAGTCTAAAATATCATATATTGGTATTCTCCCCTATAAACTTACCAGCCATAAAGCCCTTTTGGTCTTCATTGATAATATATGGTAGACATGTTTTAATTCTAAAGGCTATTGCTGTAGATACTATTTTATAGGAGACATTTAAGAGTGAGATTGGACGCCAATTTTTAAGCAGATGTTTGGGTTTCTCCTCTTTTGGTAAACATGTTATGACCCCTTGTTTTTGTGATATTGATAATTCTCCTTTTTCGTATGACTATATTATTGATTCGGTTAAGAAGTCCCCTATATCAGGCCAGAAAAGGTTGTAAAATTCACATGTAAAGCCATCTGGACCTGGGCTTTTATCATTTTTTAAATGTTTAAAAGCATTGTGTATTTCCTTCCTAGTAAGAATTCACTCTTTGGCATTGGACTGTTCAGCTGATAGCCTAGGTGTTTCTGAATTTGAAAAAAGTTTATCCAAATCAACTGGGCTTGTATCTTTTTTTTATATAAAGTTTTTGATAAAAGTTTTGTGTTTCATTCATTATCTCCAAATAATCTCTTATTTCCCAATACTTTTCAATGTTTGCAATTGTTTCGTTTCTCTAAATTTATTTTGTCGGTGTTTCGCCCTTATCCAGCCATTTAGCATTTGCCCTAGTAACTAAACCTTCTACTTTGATTTGTTTATTTCTTCTAGTTCTTTATGATCTCACTTTATTTGTTCTAAGATCTCTTATTTGGTATTTATATCTACTGTACAGTCGAACTTTATTTCTAACTCCGAAATCTTTGTTAGAAGCGAGAACAAGAAAAGAAAAAGAGAATCTCCTATTAACTCCGAAATCTTTGTTAATAGGAGATTCTCTTTTTCTTTTCTTGCTCTGGCTTTATAACTAGCATATGAAATAGTTTTACCTGTAACATTTAAAAGTATCATCTCAAATAAAAGTTGGTAATTAATACTAAAGACCTCTTGATCTGCTTGCTCTGAATTTCTGTGTTTGTATTGGTCTATTGTTTGCTTTACATTTTTTTTCACAATCCTAACAAAGGCTGGATCTTTCAATAAGGAATTATTGAACTTCAAAAAACCCTTTCTTATAGGCAAATCGCTCATCATTAAGGTAATACTTGCTGGAGAATGGTCAGATCTAAAGCTTGGGTGTATTTGTGTATTACTTATTGCGCATAGGAAGTTTTGTGATATTAGAAAAAAATCTAACCGTGTTTGTTTTATCGGGGAAGGTTGTCGCCAGTTGTATCAGTTTTCTTCAGGAGGATGTTCTCTCCATGGGTCTACTAAGGCAAGACTTTCCTTCATTTGTGCTACCCTTTCTGTAGCTTTTGGATGATTTACTTTGACACAATTGTAGGTATCCAGTTTTTGATCTTGAACTCGATTCCAATCGCCACATACCATGTAGTATTCATTATCCCATTCCTCAATTATAGACTGTATTTTGTCAAAGAATTCA
>JAQQZZ010133280.1:0-13644 GCA_030265115.1 Mopalia vespertina | reverse complement strand
TAACCCAAAGGTCCCGGGTTCGATTCCCGGTGGAGGCAAGCAAATTTTTCTCTCCTCATTTATTCAAAATATATATTTATTGTGAATAAATGAAGAGGGAAAAATTTGTTGCCCCCACTGAGATTCGAACTCCATACCTTTAGGTTACAGGCCCAACATATATTATACCATGTCACCTTGAACCTTGCTATTCTTGGACAATAAATGGTTACTTATTATATAAAAAGGTCACCTTGAATCATATATCATTCAAATGGCTAGTTATAACTCCTTTAACAGGACATATCAACCAGGAACTAACAGTTACAAGGCATGATGGGTTCTGATTCCTAATCAAAAGTATGAGGCAGAACATCTGGTCGACATTGGATCAGTCAAGCTGCCACACACGAGTCATTCTTCATCGGGGACTAAAAATCTCAAGGAAATGGCTCTGTGTAACATGCGGCAGGCTTGCGATATGACTGGACACTATCAGCGACTAGTTGCACTGAAAGGATCATATTTGTTTGATATACAGTTGCCTCGGGTGTGTTAAATATCTGACAGAAAATCATAATAAAAAATATCAATAATGTAAACAAATAGCTGACACTTATAATAAGCTTGTGTCTATCACCTGTAATGATCACAATTAAAACTACAATTTCTATGCCGTTTTCAATGGAAGGCATTTTGAATCAAGAGGTGAGTGTGACTCACTTCATCCCATCAATGAATTAGAATGACACAAATGAGTGGCAGAAATGTAACTCTAAAGGAGTGAGGATAGTCATGGTTCAAATCAGACTCTTTGTGACTGTTTACAACTAAAGGAGTAAGGTTGTATTTTTAAAGTGTCTAAGTCTGTGTTTGAGTTAAGGAGAAACAAACCTGAACATTCTATATCCACTGCAACTTCGCTTTAATCATGGAAATTGTTAAATCTTACGGTTATCCAACCTGACATTTGACTGTAATCTCCCTATTCTAAACAGGAATATGTTCATGTCTGTAATACTATTGTTATTATGTATCATTATGTTGCCATGGAAACCAGAAATATGATTGGAATAGCACCATTTTAAAAAGGAATGTATTTTAGTGTCAGACAAATGTGTTTCCAAAATTTAAAAACCCTGCCTTAAAGCGGTATTGTTTTAATCATGTTCACACCCTCAAACTGGACGGACAGACAGACAGCATGACAACATAATCCCTATAGCATAATATGCCAATGTGATAAAAAGGTGTTAGTCATGTGGAAGTATCGTCAGCAGATTTTGGAATGATTGATTGATTGGGGTTAAAAGCTGTACCTAATTTTATTTCACTCACATGACAGCGTGCCAGCCCAATGAGTGACGCAACTGCCAACAAACAGAGACAGCATCAAACAAAAACATCACAAACAGGTCAGCTTCATGTTGCTCCTTAGTTCATCAAGTACCTGGGCAACAGGAATCTCCCACCCAACCCTCCGCCAGATATTGGAAGAAGCACTAACTCAGAGTTGTTCTGAGTCCAGACGCCCATGTAAAACTCTTGCAATTAGGTGCCGATGAAGAATCATAGAGCTACATGTTCAATATGGATTTAAATTTATTTAGGCTGTGGCTATTTATGATAGAAACTAATTGAGGCAGACATTCATTACCCAGGGCTTCGTAAACGTCCAAATATTAAGATTGTTACTGAAAAAAATCATTTTTTTAGTGTCATATTGACTTCTTTTCATTTGTTAATGCCCAACTATTTATTTTAATAATACCTAAACATAAGAAATGGGACTCTGAGTTGAATTTTTTAAAAATGATGTGTTAAAATGATGTCTCAAATTTAGTTTATTCTCCAGTTTAACTGCTCATGTTAAACTGTTAAACTGGACTTTTATGAACCCCTGTATATCATTAAACTTTTTATGTCCAATAAAATTATAATACAATTTCCCATCAAATAAAAACAAAACAGAAAGTAGGATATATCAGTAACACCAGTAGTAATGTACTCAAAATACGAAAAAACATATTTACCAATAAATATCTCTACTGTATAGATCTTCAAGAATCAAAGATAAGGGGAGACTATATAATCCAGCTAGAGAGCCCATCAGTAATCTGTAACCTTCATTACCTGGGCCCTTAAGTATCAGCAGTCCCCATTCAACATGCCTGTAACAGACACAATAGCTACTCAATATCTGCCTGTTGATGAGAGATCAGTTTACCATTGGATTACCTGGACCCTATAAGTACAGTAACAATTGTTTCTTGTTTCTCATTCAACATACCTGTAATGCAGATAATAAGTAAATCAGCATCCAGCTGTTAACAAGAAACACCTGTATTCTGTGAGCTCAACCGTAATCAATAATTAATAGAAACCTGAAGAGGAGAGTCATTGATCCCAGCTTATCTCTCAATTACAACACAAACACTCCAGGTAATTGATTAAACACTTGTCACCTAATAAAACAGGTATTTCCCAAGGTAAATCAATGTCATGTTATAAAGGAGGTTCTAAAGGGGTGGGGAATCTGGTTGAGATTTGAGATTCTATTTATCCTGAAAACATAAGTTTTGTAGTAATTTAAGAATATAAAACATATTCTCCGTTCATAGAAATAAGATTCACAGAAGACTGTGCAGGTTCAAATTTGAGAAGCACTCCCACAAACACAATACACCAGGAAAAACAATCTCACAAACACAATACACCAGGAGAAACACAATCTCATAAACACAATACACCAGGTAAAACAATCTCACAAACACAATACACAAGGTAAAACAATTTCAGAAACACAATACACCAGGAGAATCAATCTCACAAACACATTACACCAGGTAAAACAATCTCACAAACACATTACACCATGAAAATAATCTCACAAACACATTACACCAGGTAAAACAATCTCACAAACACAATACACCAGGTAAAACAATCTCACAAACACAATACACCAGGAAAAACAATCTCACAAACACAATACACCAGGAGGAACAATCTCACAAACACAATACACCAGGAGGAACAATCTCACAAACACATCACACCAGGAGGAACAATCTCACAAACACATTACACCAGGAGGAACAATCTCACAAACACAATACACCAGGGTAAACAATCTCACAAACACAATACACCAGGAGGAACAATCTCACAAACACATTACACCAGGAGGAACAATCTCACAAACACAATACACCAGGTAAAACAATCTCACAAACACATTACACCAGGGGAAACAATCTCATAAACACAATACACCAGGAGAAAAAAATCCCACAAACACAATACACCAGGAGGAACAATCTCACAAACACAATACACCAGGTAAAACAATTTCAGAAACACAATACACAAGGAGAATCAATCTCACAAACACATTACACCAGGTAAAACAATCTCACAAACACATTACACCATGAAAATAATTTCACAAACACATTACACCAGGTAAAACAATCTCACAAACACAATACACCAGGTAAAAGAATCTCACAAACACAATACACCAGGAAAAACAATCCCACAAAAACAATACACCAGGAGGAACAATCTCACAAACACATTACACCAGGAGAAACAATCTCACAAACACATTACACCAGGAGAAACAATCTCACAAACACATTACACCAGGAGAAACAATCTCACACACACATTATACCAGGGGAATCAATCTCACAAACACATTACACCAGGAGAAACAATCTCACAAACACATCACACCAGGAAAAACACTCTCACAAACACATTACACCAAGAGAAACAATTTCACAAACACAATACACCAGGAAAAATGATCTCACAAACACATTACACCAGGGGAATCAATCTCACAAACACAATGTGACAGGAAAAACAATCTCACAAACACAATGTGACAGGTTTGATTGGGGTTTCACACTGTACTCAAGTGAATTTCACTTATATGATTGTCTATTCCACACTGTTCCTTGCTTAAATATGGTGGAAAACCTAAAAAAATAACAAGCTTATTCTTGTGTAATACAGTTATCCAAAAGAAGACATTTAACTTTGTAAAATATTTAAAATTGAATTATCATAAAAACTGATAAAACCTGATGATAGAGCTGATAGACTATGTATGGAAGAATCTAAAAGTTTCTTGTGCCAACAGACACATATTTTTCCATACATTTTGATATCAAAGTGTAACAAAGGTGAATTAGTCATAAGAGAGTAAACAATTCCCTGAGCTGGTTAAACTGTTCAATGTTTATCATGGGCAGTGCAGGTTGGTGTGGCTTTGACAGGGAGTCTGCCTGGGGAACCACACATGTCAAACACTTCAACCCAGGAGAAGAGGGAGTCTCAATCAGCTAGGTGGGAATTCTCCAAATCAGCGCTCATCCTGTATTGTCTAGATCTGCATCTGGGTTGGTCACAGATAAACAGAATTTATAGTGATGGTAAATATTTGTTAATGTGAATGTCTCACAGAGTCAATCTCAGCCAGCCTTCAACAGGGTTGTCCCCCTTTTCTCAATCCGCTGACAGTCACAGTTCAGAGTTAACATAACGAAAATACTGTTAACTCATTATCTCCTGGGTCTTATCTAATAGGCACAGAACTTGGGGAGTTGTTTTAAATCTGACCTCATTTAGACAAATCCATGTTAAAAGAAAATAATATACTATTATGATCAAATGAAAGTTATACTTTTACATTCAAGAAGATAAAAGAGATTATATTATTTAGAATAGTGGCTCAGTCATCCTAGTCTTTGTAAAAATCAAATATGAAATACATAAAAGGTCAGAAGTTCAATTGCACAATAATAATGAGCATATAAACGTAGGACATTCTTTAAAAATATTAAATGACATCACATTGACAAGAAAAATTGGCATGATACATTCAGTTAGCATTAACAGCTAACTCCATGTATGGCCTCAAACTTAAATATAATGACTTTGACTGCTTCCTTTACAGTTCCAAGATAAACAAGAGTTTTAGTAAACCCAAAATACTGCTCCAGAAATGGATAGGCGGACAGACAACCGGACTGAGTTTTTAATCCGTAATAGCAAAAGGCACAACTTCACTTAATGGTTAATGTGCCTACCAAGTTTCATAAAGATAGGCCATATAGTTTTCGAGGTCTGCTCTGGAAACCAAAATTATGACTAATTTCAACTTTGTATCCCATAGTAATAGCAAAAGGCACAACTTCACTTAATGGTTAATGTGCCTACCAAGTTTCACAAACATAGGCCTTATAGTTTTAGAGTTCTGCTCCAGAAACGGATTGGAGCAATCCGGATAGTTGGACGGACCCTGATCATACATGTACCATAATGCGGCGGATTTTTATCGGGCATTATAAACTGGTTTTATTTATACCTAAATACTCAATTTTGTGTTTGTTGCCATGATGAGCTGACATCAACAACTACAAAGAGATTGATTTGTAGAACTGACTAATAACAGAGCTGCTTCCATAATCTGGTTAGTAAATGATGAAAAGATTTCCTGCTGATGAGCCAGAGACCCTCAACAGCTTGTTCCTATTTTTGATGGCTTGTCTTCTAGTTGAGTAATAGATATGCTCAATATTTTGCTTAAGCAAATATTGATGAGTCACAACCAGACAGAAAATATATAATGTTACTTATGCTGGTCTTGTCTCATTTTGGTGTTTAGCTTGACCTAGTTGATCACCATTTGGTAGGCTTCGGCCTCAGATCTTAATTATTACAAACAAAACATGGGGACCTTTTTCGATCTGATTTTCATCATATTGTCTAAGACTATGATCAGACTCCACCAATGGCCTCCATTGAAAGCAATTTCTGGAATTTCAAAGAAACCACCGCCCACAGAGTCTTTGTGCAAAGAAACAAGCATAGGTGGCATTTTATTTTCATTTGTTTCAAAACATAATGAACCTTTTAAATTTCCCCCAAAACAATTATAAAATCAGAAATAATACTGATGTACATGTATGTAATGTTAGTGTGTTAGAGTATACCCTTGTGTCTCCCACTGGAGTTACATCATTCAACCAAATATCTCCCATAAACTGTCTAAAAGAAGAACTCAAACCAGCATTGATGAAAACCAGTCAGAAATGAAGCATATTGAATTCTCCATTGAAACAGATCAGGTTATCTTCTAAGTTTGTTAATGTCAGTTACTGGATTGTAAATTGTATTAGGTGACTGTTGTTATAGGAGACAATATTAGCAATGGCCTCTAGGGGGCACTCTTCTCAACACAAGAGTTACATTCATCGTTTGGATAGAATGGCATTGGCTAGTCAAAATTTTATTCTTAGATGGCTTTAGAATCTATCTGGAAAATGTGTACTTTGATTAAGGTGTAGTTCGCTATATTTACACCTTGGCATCAATTTTTTTCTGTACAAGAAAATAATTGAGTCAAGAATAAACCTTCTTATAAAGCCCATTTCCCAGTTTTATAAAAGTGTGTGAACTCATTAAGAGGCATACACAATTGTTAGAAATACAAATAGATTATGTCAGACATAATATTTGACTCCCAGAAAGCTCATGGTCTACAAGAATGGATATACTTCAGCTGTTCTCTTAACAAGGTGGCTCACCCATTGTATACCTGTATTCACCTTGAAGTTCTAGGTAAATCTTAGAATGTCTTGAATTGGTATAATCTACAGGTACCTGGTTTTGACTGTGTTGAAGTGTGAAACCCATATTGTTTTTTGAGGCCAGGGCCTGACTCTGTTGAAATGTGATAACTCATATTGTTTCTTGAGGCCAGGACTTACCTGTGTTGAAATGTGATAACTCATATTGTTTCTTGAGGCCAGGACTTACCTCTGTTGAAATGTGATAACTCATATTGTTTTTTGAGGCCAGGACTTACCTGTGTTGAAATGTGATAACTCATATTGTTTCTTGAGGCCAGGACTTACCTGTGTTGAAATGTGATAACTCATATTGTGCCTTGAGGCCTGGATTTGGCTGTGTCGAATTCTGATAACCCATATTGTATCTGGATTCCTGATTCAGACTGTGTTGAACTATGGTAAACATGCATTAATGGTTTTCTTGACCCAAACATCAGTCTGCTGCATTGTGATTAAGAAAAAAAGGTCCCACAGATTCGGATCTGATCTTTGATAACCTATAATTCTGAAGAGCTGAGCCAAACTGTGTGGAGACCTTCACTTGACCTTGCTAACCTGTTTAATTGTGATTACCAATAAAGCTTCTGGAGACTTGTTCTCGACCTTGATAACCTGTTACACTGTGAGAACCAAAAAGGGTTAAGGAACCTGGACCAGAATCTGAGGAGAATTCTTAAAATTCTTTATTGCTAGCTGAACCAATACAGCTAATTTAGAATTTGGAATCTTGATTTATAGAGAACTTGTCCCTTAATCAGCCATTTAATCCAAATTACACATCCTTTTTGGATATTCACTTCATTTACAATTCTCTTCAATAACAGCACAGAAACATTAATCAGTTTAACTTCCTACCATTTTTTTCTTCCGCCTAAGAGACTGTTTAGCAATTAAACAGCTATTTATTGTGTGATTGGTGTTTATGCGTTCTCAAGGGTATTTCACTTATATTAGAATGTGTATATCTGCTATGTGCTTTTTTAAATTATATTTATTATAATTTTTTTATTGTTCCATTTGTTTTACTATTTGCCCATAATTATTGTTATTAATCCATTTATTGGACCTTAAACGTTCTGGAACAAGCAAATGACAAACGATAAAAGAAATAAATACATGTAGCATATTTATTATTTTAGTTCAGTTTCAGTATTATTTCATTATTTATGCTGGGGCCTTTCCCAGGTGAATACAAACATTAAATTCAAAACACTTATACAATTATTAACGTGATTTTAGCCATGCTGATGAATATATTTAATGTCATTTCATTGCTGTTTTTAAATATATATTATGTTATTTAGCACTGTATTCGAAACACAAGTATATCCTCAGTACATCATTCAAGTACCTTGCATCATAATGTTGAACGTCATAATTTAATAATGATGATATTCTGTATATTACAATGCCTCTATTGCATTACTTTACATCACAAAATAAGTCTTTATAATTTTATAATTGTATATCGGCAAGAAGTGGTTATCCAGAAATTGTATAATTATGTTACCCAATACAACATCATTATTAAACATTTATATGCATTATAAACAAAAGCAAAAATAATTTTATTAAAACATATTTTCTCTAACTGGAGTATTTAACTGGTGATATATTCTAACAGAATCTGTGAGTCAGAACATTGAACAAGAACATGTATATTAATCAATATCTCCTCTAAACCCTCATTTATTCTGGTGAGTTTCAGGGCTTGTAACTGGTGATATACTCTAACAGAATCTGTGAGTCAGTGATCAGTTTTTCTCAGGTTTATCAAACTGATTCAATAACAGTTTAGGAAGGTGATTGGAAGCAATGGTTCCTCTGGAAACTAACATTTCAACAAACCAATCATAAATACAACTGACAGGGACACTGGTTTCTAGAAAAATATCCACCACTTGATCCCTGATCATCAAATGTAATTAAGATCAATTTGCCTGCTGTCAAAGCCCTGGAATCTAATCGACTTAAACCAGCCATTTTAGTCACAGGCCGCTCTTATGAAGGATAAATTGTGGATTCTCGATACCTGGAAATTAACCATGATCTGAAGATGAAGTCAGCTGTATTGAGTGCAGTAATGTTAAGTAAGTACTGTCAGAACACCACCACTATTCTACTTAAAGACCCTCAAACACTCAACACTTAAATAGAAATGTTTCAGGACAGTTGTTTCTGATGAGATGGCACATGGACAAATCAAACTGTCTAATAACAAAAATGGTACAAAAATTGCTCATGGGGCCAGAGGTCATGTGTTATGCCATTGTTAAAGCCAGGCTCACCCAATCAAATCACTGATTGTCAAGTTATAACATTGGTATGGTTTGTCACAGGACTGACTGCATCAAATTACATGCTACTGTATTTTCTATGGGTACATTGGGCAATCAAGGAAATAACTCAAGTAGTCCTTCGTATCCTGACAAACTGGGCGATTTCGGAGATTAAATCTGCAGGCCCAGGATACATGGATTTTAAAATAATACAATAAAACAGAGAACATATATTTGCTTTTGTGGAGTTCATCAGCATTCTGCCAACAGCTGATTTCTCCTAATATTTAAGTTGCTAAATGCCCACTGAATCATCTACGGTAGCAGTTGACATTTATTTCAAACTGAACATAAAAAGGAAAGAGTCTTGTGATGAACACAGTTTTTTTTGACTGATACAGCTAAAAACCAAAGATGTTAATGATACTTTTCTTTGGCAATAAATTCTTACTTTTGTATACACCATGTCTGCTTATTTTAGTTTATCACTTGGCTAGCAATAAATGGTTACAACATTCCTGGTCAATAAATGATTACTTTTAGCATACTATGTTACCTTGAATAATATACAATTCCTGGGCAATAAATGGTTATATTATATACCATGTCACCTTGAACCTTACCCTATTCCTAGAAAGTAAATAGTTACTATCACCTAACATATCTCTTTCAACCATATACCATAATCCTTAGGCAGCATTAGACATTCCTTGGTTACCATTCCATATTCTAGCAAACAACATTCCTGGATATCAATTGTTATTTATAACACACCATATAAGCTTGAACAATGAACTATTTGTGGGCAATAAATGGTTACTTATAACATATCTAGTCAGCTAGACATTATACCTTGATCAGTTTTAACTTACTTTAAAGAATAGAATCTTATGATGCAGTCAGATTAATAACAATACAGTTTTCTGTGGCAATATTTTGTTACTTTTTTATCCATCTTGTCTGTTTGCAGGAATCATTCCAATTTTCTGGTATATCATTCCTGATCAATACATGGTTCTAGTTATTACCCACCATGTCAGCTTGAACAATGAACCATTCGAGGGCATTAAATGGTAACTTATAACACACCATGTCAGCTTGACATCAATACGGTCAGTATTAACATGCAAGAATAAAAATATGACCAAGGCTTGGTGGTTGATATCAATCGATAAAGGCTCTATGCTTATTATCTACGATCTGTTGAATTAAGACAAAAGAGCACAAGAAACAACAAAGTGGATTGCATTGGCAACAGCAATTCATAGATGTGAGGACAATACAGTACATTTGTGGAACTGTTACATGTAGATAAGAGGTTCGTGAAAACATAATTACTGGAAATTCTACCAAGGGACTTGAGTATACATTACTATCATAGTCTTAGCTAGACAGCCATCCACCTGTCATATTCGACATGTGCACAGATTTCTAAAAATTGTGAAAATGACAGGTAGAAATTCTGAATTTGAACATGGGAAAGATAAGAAAAAGTAAAATTTGGACAGGCAAACTTCCATTAAAATAGAGATTTCTGACAGGCAGATTCACAAAACTAGCTAAGCCACTGTTGGTTACTATGATCTAACAAATATAAATTGATAAAGGGGATTTTAAAACAGATCAGAGGTGTTGAAATACAAAACCTTATAATTCATAAATCACCTGAACAGTGTTTTAACCAGAGGCACACAAAAACTCCTGTTAAACTCTTAGCCTGACAGGATAGATCCGTACCAATAGGAGTGGTACACAAGGGCAGAGAACTCGATCCTGTTAAGGTCTTGCTGGATCCCTTGGGTTCAAAATGAACCAAATTTTTTTTATCACTTGGATTAAAAGTTAGGTATTCAAACTACATGTATATGTTGGTGAAAAAAATAATTGGAAATTCTAATTACAAAAAGTTAAATTGGACCCTATAATTTAGTTTTCCCATGATCGCAAACTTTAATTGCCTCTTTCTGGCATTTCAAATTTACGCAGACTCATTTTCCAAGGCCTATTTCTAAAAAACTATTGATGTTAGAAACTTCACATTGGTACCATTATAAAGAGCACAATGCGATCTATTAAATGGTGCCTCATTTTTTACAAGTTCGTCCTTGGTTTTTTTAATGTTTTCTGAAAATTGTATTTTACACTTTTATAAGACTTTCCAAAGTGGGATTGACAAAAACATCAACTGGGATTGTTCTAATCAAAATTTCAAAAAAATGAGGCACAGTTTACTAATTCAATGACTATTCTACTCGGTCAACTAATTTATTGAGTCTCATCATTATTGCACTTCAAGAAATAAACCATGAAAAATGCAGTCTATAAATGGATTTTCATCACATTCACATATATGTAATCCTGAGTATCCAAGCTTTCCAAACATATATTCATATATATGGTACAGATTTATATACTTTTGCATAAGAGACTAAATACAATGGGTGTTCTGAAAATCGACCAAGAGGTCCAGCAAGACCTTAAAGGGAAAGACAACTGTTTTTCGACCTAAACTTATTATATTATTGCATATTTTCAAAGACAAACATCTGTATTGTAATTGCATTCTAGTAAGCATAGCTGTTAATTAGTGAATTTAACAGGCTGGACTGACGTCATTGTTCGAAAACACGGTCAGTTATGAGTGTGTCCGTTTGCTTATGAATGCATTGGAAGGCATCTGTAACAACACAGCGTATACACAAGCTTTGTCATCTAAGCACAATGTTAATCTGTTGTACATACATATCAAAATAGCTCTTTGAGTAACACATACGTTTAGCATCATGTTTTCAGCTGACATGCGGTTTTAAAAAATCTGGTTTTTAGTACCAGGTTGATATGTACAAGCAGTTGTTTGTTTTTGTTGTTTCGCTTGGGGACAGAACCCTCTGTAGACCCCCCTAATGCTGCCCCCCATCCTAATGTCGTCCCGGCGACATTTGACCCTCACTTTCAGCTTTATATGAAAGTATCCACCAGTGCAGGCAATAACGTTGAAAAACAGTTGTTCCTGTCTTTCCCTTTAAACCATAACCCTAACAGGATAGACCAGTACTAATAGTAGTGGCACACAAGGGCAGAGAACTCCTGTCATACCCTAAACCTGACAGGAAAGGACAGTAACTGTGGCACACAAAGCAGAGAACTCCTGTAACATGTTATTCCTTAAACCTGACAGGACATATCAACCACTAGCTAACAATAACAAGGCATGTTGGGTGCAGATTCCTAATCAACCAATTAAAGAAAAACATCTGTCCCAGGCCCACAATGCGGCAGTCAGTCCTCAAATCACACAGTTTTAATTCAATGATTTCCACAACCAGATCAACATGATGGATTAAACGTATTCAGACAGTGACTCTTAAAGCTGGGGAATTATTAAATCAGACGGTCACTACTCCTGGTCTCACATTTAAACCCATTTGACTTCCCATGTCAGATCAAACTGTAAGATTAATTCCCAAATTTAAGCGTTAACGAATCTTCACAGATTTTTAAACATGTGAGAAAACTATTACTAGCAGTATCTTAATATCTTAATATCTTAATATCTTAATATTGAATACTTTAGCCCAGAATATCTTGGTGTAATTTGAATATCAGCTCTAGATAGCACTGCTCAGTGACAAAACATTGTAATAGTAACTGCATAAAGTTTGAAGTTTTAAAAAAAAAACAGGTTACAACAGTTATTTACAAAAGCACTCCCTAAACAAAACAAAACTTTAATTAATTTACCAAGATCACCCTGTATCCTGCAGTTTTTTTTCCCCAAAACATCCAAGACAGAAAAATTGCAACGATCAAAAGAAAACAAAAAGCTAAACATATTAATTTACCAATACAAGTGTTCTCTGTATAGATCTTGTTAATCACAGGAAAGGGGAGACAATTAGCTCAGGTTTGGGAGTCCAATCGTCCTTGGATTGATTATCTGGACACTTTTGTTTAACAGCAGCACGATCATCTGTTGGTCCTCCTTCAACATTTCTGTAATAGAGATAACTAATCAATATCCACCTGTTAACGAGAAATACCTGTCTTCTGTGCACTGGCCTGAAATTAATAATTAATAGAAACCTGAAGAGAAGTCATTGATCCCAGCTTATCTCTCAATTACAACACAAACACTACAGGTAATTTATCATTAAACACTTGCCACCTAATAAAACAGGTATTTCCCCAAGTACAAATATCAATGAAATATCATAAAGCTCTGTGTCTAGACATTGAGGTGGCTGCCAAGGGGTGGAAAATCGGCCAGACATTTGTGGTATTTCATAATACATGTACTCCAGGTGTTATATTCTTTGTCAATGTTAATCTCTGACATATTTACTAATTTGAATGTTTTTAGCACCATACTTAAGATATTTATCAGAATGATTAAACAGAAATACAAAAGTAACATAAAATGACAACGCAATGCAGGAAGCAATACAAATACATCACAAACAGATCAGCTTTGTCACCTTTGTCTTACCACTTATCTTTAACTAGTTTTTGAAAGAAAACAAGAAAAACCCTTTCAATTCAAATATTTAAAATAAATGTTATAAGTAATGTTGTCAAAACAGTGAGCAAACTTGGTGTCTCGGAACCAAAATGATTGCATTGCATACAGTTGGTAAAAAAAGACCTTTCAGTCATAACAGAGTAAACAATTATGTATGCATGTTAAATGCCTGTCATGGGAGGGTGTGTGTGTGGGGGGGGGGGGGGGGGGGGGGGGGGGT
>JAQQZZ010133269.1:0-13644 GCA_030265115.1 Mopalia vespertina | reverse complement strand
GGATATTTAAAAGTGTATTATGTCTCCGGGTGGATATGAGTGTATACCCTACTAGAGTAAATGGGATTGTTGTGAGAGAAAAAAAATCAGTAAAATTAATTCAGCGATGTTAATAAAAGTTCATCTTCGAAAAGGAAACAAAGTTTGCATTACACTGTCGACAATTAAGCGATCATGGAAGAAGATATAATAAAGTGTAAATCAAATCTTTCGGTTCATTATTTTTTATTTTATTATTTTTTTACAATTTTTTGGCAGACCAAATGTCAACCTACAACAGCAAAAAGGAGGCCCATATATCTCCAGTGCCGCTCATGCTGAATATACGACGTAAAGGTGGATTTGATATTATATTTGACTTAATTAAAGTGAAATTATTCAGATGTAATTATTTCTCATAGATTCAGGAATTTACATTGCCTAGTTTCTTGTGAAATTGTAGTCAATGTGATTTATGAAATGCAAAGCCCCAGAAAACAGCGACTCGTTTAAGATTACACTTTTGACGGCAGTAGGTTAAGTTAAGCCAGCTGTGGTGGCGATAGATTTAGTCACGTGAGCTGCTGTGCCAATCAGACAAGGCGAAAGCCACTAAACGGGAAAAGCCGAAAACGTCCTGGTGGTGGATCTAGACTGTCCTCGTGGTGCCTGTCCCAGCTGGCCTGGATGTCGTGGATGCTACTCCTTGAAATGACAAGCTACCATATCAATACCATACTCCTTTGTAAGTTATAACTCAAAACTTTACAAATGGGATTAAATATATATTTTAAATATAGGGTTTCATTCTTATTAATTAAATCAGTGCCAGTGAAATAGCTTTGTAACCTCCGTGATTCAATCGATGTGATTTTGGACCAGATTGACTTTGTGCTAGCCTATATATTTAAGGCTACCGGGTATATTTTGTATTGTCTGCACCCCGATATGCCACTGCATCATACTTGAAAGTATCTTATAATTTTTTTCGTAAAGAATTGTGAACAATGGCCACAGCTCCCATGGGAATTAGTATTTTTGTTATTTAAGGATAACACTTTCTTGGTTCAAGCTAAGAAAGTCTTATCCCAAATTATTCAAACTAAGAAACTCTTCGTTTATTCAAAATATATAAATATATAACCGGGTTCGAATCCCGGTGGAGGCAAGCAAATTTTTCTCACTTCATTAATTCAAAATATATATATAAAAGACTCTGACCCAAAGGTCCCGGGTTCGAATCCCGGTGGAGGCAAGCACATTTTTCTCTCTTCATTAATTCAAAATATATAAGACACTGAGTTATTTCTATATAACTTGATAAGGCCCAGTCGATCAGTGATTATATTCTATTATAACTTTACCAAGTAGGCTAACACTGGTGGACTGTTGTCAATATAAACAGTTCTCAGGGGTCCCAGTCAGAGAATTTTCTTCATTTTCATCTTAACAGTGACACATGCAGTCGCGACTGCTTTCTATAGAACTTTATCAGAGGCCTATAGTCACGCAGTGATTCCCTTCAATTATAACTGTATGAGCTCACTGTTTTAATGAGCATTTACTAGGAGCTTAAATTATAAGTATAGGAAGAACAACTCGGTTAGCATGACGCCTCACAATGACGCCTCATTTGTGAGGCGTCAAACGTCACTTCCGGTTCCGTGCGTGACGTCACCGCGACGTGTTTACATGCGTATGTTGTTGTTGTTGCATGATATGGCAAATGTTTACTTCCGGTTCTGTGCGTGACGTCACCGCGACGGATGTCTACATGTGTATGTTGTTGTTGTTGCATGGCATGACAAATTCTTTTTTTTTTTAAATGAGTAGGCCTACTTATTAAAACTGTGGGTGTTGGGGTCTGGTGTACGTAAATAGATTGGCATTGCAAATGATTAAACCCTTTTTTGTGAGATTTGGGTGGCCCTGATAAGGGCCTTTGGAAGTTGAACCTGCCTGACTGTCTACCAAGATGAGTTAACCCAAGGGAACCACCAAGTCTACCAGAATATAAAATGACTCCACACTCAAGAGGTACTCCGCCATACGAGAGAACAACATCGACTTGGAGAAGAAGAAGCTAGACCAGCCACGAGATTGAGACGGTGGATGAGTTGGGCTGGGACGGTGACGTCATGCACGGAACCGGAAGTGACATCTGACGCTCAACAAATGAGGCGTCATGTTAACCGAGTTGCTCTTCCTATACTATTATAGTCAGCGATTTTCTTGTTCCTAATATTATCAGCTATCCAGACAATGGCTGTTTTCTATAGAACTTTACCAGTGGTCGAGTTAGTGATTCTTCTCCTTCCTAATCTTACCAAAGGCCCAATCGATGATTACATTCTATTATAACTTTACCAGGCTGGGCCTGACTGTTGAACAGTAAAAAAAATTGTACCAGGGGCCCAGTCAGTGACTTTTGGCATTCATAATTTTTACAGGGGCCCATGCAGTCGTTAACTGCTTTCTGTTGCACTTTATCAGAGGCCTAGTCACGAATTTGTTTCTGTTATAACTTTACCAGGTTTACCATCGTTGACTGTTCCCTATTGAATATCATCAGGGGCACAGTGAGTGACTTTTCGCCTTCATAATTTTTAACAGGGGCCCATTCAGTCGTTGACGGCTTTTTATAGAACTTATATCAGAGGTTCTGCCACTGATTTCTTTCTATTACAGCTTTACCAGGGTCACCAGCTTGAATATCAGCGTCAGCCCTAAGAGATTTAAAAACCTATAGACCCTTTTCGAACATCCCATGATACGTTTTTTTCCCAATGACGTCATATGGGGTTCGACTGCCATTGTTCTAAGCTATTTATTGAGAGAATAAAAAGTTTACGAACAATTTCATGCGAAATACGCTAATAATGGTAAGTACTCAGATGTAAACACGATGGAGACATAAGTGGTATGCCTATAGAGTGCGCAACTCGGTTAGTATTTGCTATTACATAATAAGGATTAAGGCTTATGCGTTATCAAGTACTAATTGTTTACAACATAAATAGCAGAGAGGAGTCGATTTGGTTCCTCTCTACTATTTATGTAGTTATATTTTATTACATACAAAGCAGAAATGTACGTTATTATGCACTAAGGAGCCGAGAATGGTTCCTTAGTACATGATAAGTAAGGGCTATACGTTATTTAGTACTAAGGAGCGGGGAGAGCAGAGTCCGTGGAGTGACGTCGCAGGTTGTACGTGATGGCCGTGGTTCTGGGCGTTAACTCCGTTGTCTAGAAAAAGGGGACGCAAACGGAGAATGAGTGTCTTGAGTCGGCGGTTTAAAAAAAGACGAATTTAATTAATTCTAGGCCTGACGATTGTAGGGTATGGCCAGTGTAAATGACCGAGTCGGAGGTCAAGCCATGTTATGCAATGACTTTGACATTGAAAAAATGTGCCATTACGTCAATATTTCGTGTAAAAGTTTCTCCTGGCGTCATAAAGTGAACGTAACAACGACACGAGGATCGATCGAGTTATCTTCCTTAAATTGTGAACCCGCTGTGGACATCCTGGTTGTTGCGTGACATGTCAGAAAAACAATGAAAGTATAGATGGCGCTGTGGACACGTTGTTGCGTGACATGACATACAAAATTGAAAGTATAAATGGCGCTGTGCTGTGATGTACATCCGGGAATTTGAGCTAGCATTTGTTACTTATCATGTAATGGGAACCGGATGGGTAACAGCGCACGACTAACTGAGGAAGGGTTGACCCTAGGGCTGTCATGGGGTGGTGTGGATGTCTTCCCGTGATGCTTTGCGCGCCATTGTGGGGAAATCTAGGTCATTTGGGCTAGCATTTGCTATTACATCAACATAAAGGTTGTTACTTATTATGTTGTTGCGGGAAGCGGATGGGTAGCACCGCACGACTGGCTGAGGAAGGGTTGACCCTAGGGCTGTCATGGGGTGGTGTGGGGTCACAACAACGACAGGAGGAGAGATCTCCCTTAGCTACACATCACCAACATGGCGGACACACCGTCACAGCATGTGTGCTGTCATGGGGTGGTGTGGGTGTCTTCCCGTGATGCTTTGTGCGCGATGAATTCTCGCGAGAGTTAACGAGATGTTACGATATGTGAAATGGGGTGCTGTAAGTTCACAACTATGATATGGTGGGAGATGGACCAATCAGCAAAGACCGAGGTGTGAGGTGGACCAATCAGCGAAGACCGAGGTGTGATCATCAGTGTGACTTGGAGTAGCATGTGACCGCACCCCACCGGACAGCGGCGGCGGCGTGACGCCGCAGCAGTACTTCGTGGCGTCGTGGGACATGCGCATATACTCACCACGACGTACAGCTGCGGTGTCGTGGGGCCTTCTGCGGCGTCACGACGCCGTGGCGACGGCGTTCTGCGGCGGCGACGGCGTTCTGCGGCGGCGACGGCGTTCTGCGGCGTCGTGCGGCGTTCTGCGGCACCACGACGGGCTCGACAGGAGGTATGTGGGTCATGACAAATAACACGAGAACAACTCATTACAATCGTAAATTTATTGATGACATGACATGGAAAAAGACGAATGGTTGGTTTGTATCCGTGGATCCGAGTGAATCACACGGCATTGTCCATGTCGCTGAGGTTTACTGGTCTTCGTTGTTGGTGATCTGCATGGGGTATTCTGAAGGTAACACTTGGTCGAATAGCTCCTTTCTCATCCGTACAGTGTTACTTAAGGCTTTCCCCACTGGGATCTCGAACATGTCTTCCAAACATGTCTGTGATGCTTTGTGCGCGGCTCACAATATCGGACACAAGACATCCTTCTTGTTAGGCTGTAGATCCACGACTGAGGGACTTGAAGAAAATGGGCGCCGTATCGACGCCGCATGGCACTGCATGACACTGCAGGATGCCGTCGTGACGCTGCAGAACGCCGCATGACGCCGACAAACGGGGTTGTGACGTCGCATAACACCGTCGTGACGGCGTCCCAGCTGCGCGACGCTGCAAAACGCCGTACGACGCCGCAGAACGCCGCAGCAGTACGTCGTGGCGAGTTCTTCGCTGATGTATCCGCTCAATGATGCTCTGATGGGTCATCATCCCCGCATTCCCATGGGTCAACGTTCAGACATGCTGTGACGGTGTGGCCGCCATGGTGGTGATGTGTAGCGAAGGGAGATCACTCCTCGTGTTATTGCTGCGACCTCACAGCACCCAATGACAAATTTTGTAACATCTCGTCAACTCTCGCAAGAATCCACTGCCCGCAAAACATCACGGGAAGACACCTACACCACCCCATGACAGCACACATGCTGTGACAGTGTGGCCGACATGCTGATGATGTGTAGCTAAGGAAGATCCTGTTGCTGTTGTGACCTCACAGCACCCAATGTCAACGCTCGTCACATCTCGACAACTCTCGCGAGAGTCCGCCGCTTTGAGAAGGACGAATCGCTTCCAATGAAAGAAAAAACAAACACTCAAGAGAAATAGGTCATGATTTTTTCCTAGCATACCAATGAAAGTCAGTAGGCCTACTATCTGCCTCGCATGATGTTGAAAATTGAACCCTTGTTAATAACTACTAAGTGTGCACAATGTATGTTCCAGGCATGTGCAGGGAGTGGCATGTTCCCATTGAGTACAAATCTCAATTGTATTTTTGCAACTAATACACGATCAAAGCGTAAATGCACTTGAAAACCGCTTCGTCCTAATTCGTCAAGTACACATCTAATTGATTTTCCGATTTCAAACATTTGCCTGTCGGTTTCAGCTCAAACAGTACAACCAACAGTAAGTCTCCCCAAAACGCCACCACAGAAAGATACCCGCGAAAGAATTTAATTATCAGTTAGGGATATTCATTAATTTGTTCCGAACAGCTTGAATAAAAGCGCAACTATATAGTCATTTGGGTCAGAGAGCCCGCGTCCGTGTTTAAGTGGTCAGTGTGTCGGACTTCCGATCATACTTCAGTTTCCGCCGTAAGGTAAAATAATTATACACCCGCTATGAAGTAGTCGGGGCTATATAGCGCTCCAAATGTCCGTCCGTTTTTCCGTCGGTCATACTTCGCTTTCCGGAGCATATCTCGATAACCGTAGGTCAAATGATAATATGTACAATACGTTTGGTTTCCGGAGACAATCTTGAGAACTGTTAAATATTTTGTTTTACCAAACTTTGTATTTCCTTTAATCGGATACTTAGGTTGTGCCTTTTGCTATTTTTGCGTTTCTACAGCGCATGCATTATTTGCACATTGCAATATTAAAGGTCAAGTGTTAACATTGGCAATATATTTGGTTTCCCGAGCCTATCTAGAGAACCGTTCAATAATTTTGTTACCAAACTTTATATGTACTTCACTGAGTTACTTTGGTTGTGCCTTTTCCTATTTTTAATTTTTCTACTGCGCATACCTAATTTGCATATTGTAATGTTATAGTCCAAAGCTTAATATCTGCCATACCTAGGTTCCTGCAGCCTACGTGGAGAACCGGTCAATATTTTGAAACCAAACTTTATATGCACTTCAATGAATGCTTATGTGATGCCTTTTGTTATGTTTTGTTTCGCTGCGTCTGTTCGTCCATCAACATCTCCATCCGTCACACTTTGCTTTCCGGGGCATTTCCCAAATGACAATATTCGTTTCATTATTTTTATATCAAAATTTATATTTGCTTCAATCAGGTACTTAGATTGTGCCTTTGTTATTTTTACATTTCTAGAGCGCATCCTTAATTTGCATATTGCAATCGTAAAGGTCAACTGTTAATCTGCACAATTAATATGTTTAGTTTCCGGAGCCTGTCTAGAGAACCATTCAATATGTTTTTACCAACCTTTATATCTCCTTCAATCAGGTACTTAGGTAGAAAACACCAGTATAGTATTTGTTTTTTCTTTTATAGCGACTTCATAACCACCAGGCGAGTAGCCCACTTACAGGTATAAATGACAACATAGAACAATACATAATAGATAAAAACAAATAATACAAACATGCTTAAATGTATACACCAATCTCAGAGTAAATATTGTCTGGGGGCTCAATGTAGAAGAGATCTTAGGTTGAGGAACTTCACAGATTGTTTATAAAATATTTATTCCTTTGACAAAGGTATGAGAATAAAATATGTTGATAGCAGATTATTAAAAAAAAGAGAAGAAATAAAACTGATTTTAAAAGTGCATTATTCATTGTAGTGTAGTCAACAATAATATTGTACACTATATTTCTAGGACTCGAGGAAGTGTAAGTTGGAATAAATGATGAAATACTAAAGTTCCATTTAGTATTATGTTATATGGTTGATAGAAGATACAAAAATATAGATATTATTATGAAATTTTAATTTATTATAGTAATTAGTATATCTGCGGGGGTATGTGAGCTGTGCCCACTTCTGCTATAGTATTAAGGGAAACCAGTGGCTTATTAGTGATATAACCTGTGGGTATGGGGTTAAACCCCAATCCAATAATCGTCAAACAAAGTAGACTTGGAACTTAGTTATCGAAGCTTCACTAGGGTAAAATTCTGTAAATGATCCAGTTGTCGATGCCCTTTTCCATAAAAACAGGATCAAACAGTTCGTCTGATCTGAGCTTCTTAAAGACGATTCTATCTCGCAGAAAACTCTCACCGCCTTGAGAGAATTCCATCACATAGGGACGGATGTGATAGCCTCCCCTGCAAAGAGATATCATACAAAAAATAAACAATAAAAAGGACATTCGTTCAATAGAAACCAAAACTATATTGAATTCCTACGTTGTATTCTATTGCGGTCTTATACAAACATATATAAACGACCACACAAGAATGCTTTGGTATCCCATCTTCGCTAGCCAAGTGTTATATTCTGAGCTTCTCTGCATTCATCTTCGCGAGCCAAGGTTAAGACATTGGTGTGTTAACCTTGGTACATTAGAAACCTCTTTCGTGTTATCGGAGTCGTCGACTAAGGCCACATAGTCTTGTCCCATTTGAGGGTTTCCCCTAAATCCACCGGCCAAAGGAATAAGCCGATTCAACGACAGTAAGAGGCAAAAAGAATGACGGAAAGCAGTGCTCGAAATCAACTTATAAACATGATCAAGAACAGGTTTTGTGTTCACAGTTTAAATAATATCCAAATCCAGTCTTTGTATTTTTCTTGGAATCTCATTTTGTAACGATCAAGTGCCATTTAGCTTTTCAACGCGTACGGGCTGTACACAAAGCATGGAGGTAAGACGGCGACGGTTTTAATCAAATGTTGGAGTCGAAACAAAATCAATTTTTTTCTTCTTTGCTTTCTATTTAGTGATAATGTCTACTGTTTAAAAAACCACACCAATTTAGATCAAAATTTATGTACATTTGTAAATACCACTCATACAAACATGTTATGTCATTGATGTTCATATTGTCAACAACCATCTTAATTAACATCTGTATTTGTAGAAAATGTACACCACACAAGCTTCGCGCTTACTGTGCACACTAATGAAATAAAGTTTATAAAAAAAACCCCAAAAAACCAAAAATCAAAACCAATAACGTGACTGTGGCGTCGCAGATAGGTTGGGGTTCCCACGATTTTGGGTGTATGCTGCCAAAAGAAATCCAGCATATGAGGCTAGGTCAGAATACTAATAAACAGCTTTATGTCGCATGGTCTCTCGATAGGGTCTATATATAGAGAAAGAGATCCCATGTGTTCGGATGATGCTCTGCATTACAATCCTTGGCGGGTTGAAAGCATATACTCCGACTCAGCTTCCAAGCGATTGATTGGATGCGTGGGAACCAATCAGATGTAGTGTTACGCGGGGACTCAATGAGAGTATTGTACCCTCTCCTACAGACACCAACTCTCCATATATACGCCAGTAGTGCTTTGCAAAGATAAACAAATTGTCAAAACTTGAGTATAACATTTAACATATGTTATCAGCGCTTTTACTCGAAATTTGGTCCTTTTATCCGCATGGGGGCGTAGCTGTTATTCTATTTATATGCGAGTAATCTGCCAAGGGTTGTAATGCAGAGTAGCTCGGAATAAAACTCTTGGCTAGAGAAGATGGCTTTACCCAGACTTTAGCTGTATCCATTGCAAAGACATGATATCATATATGAAGATATTTTCCTCAAGTTGCATCAAGAATCACATATTGTTACTCGATATACAGAAAAAAATGTACGGACTTAGACTTCGGAGTTTTGCGAGCAAAACACCACAGGGGAATGTACAATAAACTTGTCATAATGCAGTCTGTCTATCATCTGTACTTATTAAAAATTTCATGTGTATATTGCTTGGCAACACACATGAAAATACCACACAATAATAATAATAATAATCTTTACCTTGTAAGTCATGCATACTTAATTTTAAATATAAACTGACAAAAAAATTGCTGAAACAAAGTGATGAACTTGACAGGAATATTTCCTTTACGGTAACAGAAATAAGCAGGGCTTACCATGTAGGCGGTCGTTGCATCGATCCTGTTGTAATTTTCCGGATAGTTTCGTTTCGCATAGTTTCCATTATCTGTATGCAGAATGAAAATAAACCCCAGCCATCAAACAAAGTTATTTTGAGCCATATTCGTAAAATTGTAGTCAATTTAATTCCAGTAAGGATAAATCGTGTTGTACTGTGTATCTGTCAAACATTCGGTCTTAAAATAGTAAAGGATAGGTTAACGTTAAAATGGGCAAATACATTTTAAGCGACAGTAAAACATGATTTGATTTTGCTTTTGAACAGTATAGACACAATACTGTCACAAGCGTGAAGTTTGCTTAACGTAAAGTTTGTGTATTTTACTGATATCGATCTGCTTTTCACGTGTTTTGCTGATGAGGAAGAAACACTAAAGTATAACACCCCAAAGAACGATAAATAATTTATTACTAATACGTGTATAAACAGCATGTTTAAATAATCCCTTTCGGAGAATTTACAAAGGTAATAAAATAACGTAACTGAAATGTCAAGATGAATAATCTGTTAGCTTTAGTCCCAAACATATTGGTTAACAGAACGTATCACTCGCTTCTTCTAATATTCAAGCTTACATACAATAACCTGTTTAAAACAAAATGTTAAGCATGCGTACCACCTGAGACCGGACCATCCGCCCTTGCTTGAGGTAGTTGAGCAGCTGGTAATTGGTTGAGACGGAATTCCAATAAAAGTTTGAGTTCTCTTCACTTAACTTTGTCACATTGCCCGCAAAAATAATCTACAAAAAAGAGATGTACGGATAAAACAAACCAAATACCACAGAACAAAATACAAACACTATATTTGGTAAACTGCTTTGGTACTAGCTACGGAGTTTGAAGTTGGGCTAAAATCTTCATTAAAATAGACTTACCGGCTTAACACAGGTTTAATATCCCAATCGAACAAATTCTGCACCTTTTATTATCTAAGCATGCCTAAAAAAGTGGAAGTAACAGACCCTTCTGCTAAAATTTCAAGTCTACACTCAGTGTGGAAAAGGGACAAATGACGGGTTGGCAACAGATACTTGAACCGTATTTCCGTATTGTTAACAAGGCTAATGGGCACTTTCAAGTCTCGTTTGGCATATACAATGTGTCAGAAAGTTCAGTATATCAAATATCATTGGACAGTACTAATGGAACCCATAATAGCCGGTTAGTGAAAAAAAAACTTAAAATTTCACAGTTATGTGCACTCTAAATATGTATATCTAAATCAGGCCACATTGTATGATAGACTATTAGAGATACAGAACTCTGTATTTATTTTAGTACTGCAATAGCATTTATATTGTGTGGTACATAGGTTTTCCTTCGCACTGCCACTTCCGGTCTAAGATATACAATCTCTGCCGACTTCCAAACAGCGCTACAGCATCCGCATTTATAAAGCATGCCCAAATAATTTATAAATAAAGCTGTTTTCAAAGTAACATTTTCGACTCCATTATGAAGACAAAAAAGCTGATCTGTTTTTTTACCTGTCTCTCTGGGGCTCTGTTGTGCTCAAAATAAAACATCCCGGAAGCAACTGGATTTTCCTCCTGTGTGTTACGAAAATGAAAGAAGTATATAAAAGGCAAAAAAAAAAAAAGCGGGTCACACGATGTGACACCGGCAATGACTGGGGTGGTTTTTAAGAGGTTTCTTCCCGGTTTGCACCGTATCTAAGCTAGGATCATTGTGAAATGGACAAGACGAACAAACACTTATTGACAGGGAGAATCCAATGCGCCACGGAAGCCCCGTCTTAATGAAATACTTGATTGCGTGCTATGAGGAAAATTTAATGTTCTCCCAGTGATTTGGTAAGAGAGAATAACAATTCTCTGTAGGGAATTGGATGCAGGTACTAAGTCTTAACACGTTTCGAGATAAGTTGAATTAAGCCATAAATCGCAGTCAAAGTATAGGGTACATAGAGGCAGGCACCCAGTGCATCAGATACGTTGATTTCTGTGAAACACGATATGTGTGATTAATAAGTAATGTTACAGAATAAGTACATAGCCTACTGTTGATTGTTTAAGATGGGCGGGAGTGGGTTGATTGTAGTATTTAAAGATTTTTTTTTAATCTGTCAACGATAAAAGAAAAGTTCATAATATCTATTCAAGGCTTTCGACTTGCGATTTGTGGAATACTCCAATGCTGTATAACGAATATCAGAACGGTTTCCTTCCGTCCAGCAGCATGATAATCGGGATTGTCTCTGTGGTGAAGCCAGGTTACAATTTATATGGGTTTTTTTCTGATTATGTCCAACAAATATATCGTGGGCGGGGAAATAATGAGTTCTTTGGGGCTATTTGCAGACAGCATTTGACATGGAAGCCATCATCTGAATGAAATAACTTTAACTGTGGATAAAAAAACCTTCCAATCATACAACCAAACTCAACCCTCGATATGTCTCTCATTAGTGAGATGTAGCGGCATACCCACGATAGTTTTTTTTTTTTACTAAAACAAATACATCGTTAGTGCTATGTATAACGGGGAGATTATTTTCAGGTTGTGATACAAATAAGCACACAATGTATTTGTATTTGTATAATTACTCAATTTAATTAAAATCCGATCTAAAACGGTCCCATGTTTGTTTATGTCGCTATTAAGATCTAACGTAATCGCCTTACTTATAGTTTACGTTAGATCTCAATAGCGACAATCATAACACGGAGATCGTTTTATATTGGTAAACCAAGGCCCATCACTTACCAGCTGTCTACCTTTAAGAGAGTCGTAATGTGTATAGAAGATAAACCCATCGTCTACTTGCTCGACCACAAAGACGTTGCGTACACTTGGTAATCCATCTCTGTTCAAGGAAACGTACTAATAACAATTCCCATGATATAAGCAGAGCGGCATTTTAATTAGAATATTACAGTGTAGCTACGTTAATCTTATAAACTTGACACTAAAGTTGACGTCATATCTTACAATGATGGACTTACCCACTCAATTGTCCCCCCCCCCCCTTTCCAAACACACACACGTGCGCACACACACAGTTCAAGTAATCATTTGCATCTCATAATCGTAACCGTTTTAAAAACCAGGGGCTCGTTTCACAATGCGATCTTAGCTTACGTTGAACGTAACTACTATGGCAACAGTTTGTCTTCAAGACTGGTATTCATCTTTATTACGTTTTGCGTAAGCTATAATCGCTTTGTGAAACGGGTACCAGCTGCTCGACTTGATTGGTCTAAATCAACTAATGGATGCTATTTCGTGCACGATATTGGCGGATGTATACATGTGCCCTAATAAAATACGTTTTAACTATGTAGATCCAGTTTTGTCGTTTCTTTCATTGGGTTTAACGTCGACGGTCGTACAGTTATTTCACTCATGCGACGGCGTGACGAAAACCAACGCCCTCGCTGCTGAGTACACTAACAAAGACGTGACAGGACAATCTCATGACGCAATACAAAGACATCAGAAACGTATTGGCTTCGTGTCGCCCCTTAGCTCTGAGGGCTCCTTTAAATAAGATTTCCAATCAAAGCGCATGCAAATGACAAAGCGGTATTGTTACTTTCCTTAAACGCATATACGCACTGTAGTCATGGTGTAGTAATACAATTCCTGTAAAAGTATGATATCTGAAGTGAAGAAAAATAAATCTTGACATTTGCGGGAGGAGAGTAACAGTGTGAAAGGTAAAACAAAACCGAAAAGGTCACCGCTGCGAACGATATTTTCTGCCCAGTTTTCCGACTGTTTAAATGATAGCCTTTGAGGTGGTACCGTGGGAAATTAATAAAGACTTACAGTTAGTCACTATATGAGTATTCTCTCTGATTCCAGCCCAAACCATTACCGATAACTCACTGAATACCTTTAATTCCTGGTTTTATGATATTCGTCGTTTATAAACAGCACGCATGCATATAAAATAACGTTAATTCAGGATGACAGTCTTGTCGACATTGTGTACTGTCGCTATCATGTACAGTGACACTGCCTGGCAGTATGAGATAAGTGTTATAGGTGCTATGTTTACAATACATTGGCATACTGTATATATTTACCACATACAAAGTCATATTACGCTCTACATTTCAGACAAGCAACCACTGCTATAGTCTCGCGTGACCAGACCCACCTCGCGTTACTTTCGAAAAGCCAACGGCCAGTGGGTCTGGTTTCACTACATGT
>JAQQZZ010133258.1:0-13509 GCA_030265115.1 Mopalia vespertina | reverse complement strand
AACGGAACAAGTTTCTCTTATACCAATGACAGTGATATCAATAGAAGAACGGAACAAGTTTCTCTTATACCAATGACTGTGATATCAACAGAAGAACGGAACAAGTTTCTCTTATACCAATGACAGTGATATCAATAGAAGAACGGAACAAGTTTCTCTTATACCAATGACAGTGATATCAACAGAAGAATGGAACAAGTTTCTCTTATACCAATGACAGTGATATCAATAGAAGAATGGAACAAGTTTCTCTTATACCAATGACAGTGATATCAACAGAAGAACGGAACAAATTCCTCTTATACCAATGACAGTGATATCAATAGAAGAGTGGAACAAATTCCTCTTATACCCATGGCATATTATATATTCAATGAGCACAATTGGTGAATAAATAAACAGACAGACAAACAAAACTAATAACCAAAAGGCAAATTTTTTTCAGCCAGTGATTGTGTTAAGTTTAATAGATAGACCATGTCGTTTTTTAATTACGCTCTGGAAATTTAATTCTCTTCTGTTTAACTAAGTCTTATTTTGTAGCCATAAAACCAAAAAAAATAAAAAAACAATAGCTCAAGTGAGTCGCAATATATGCCTGAAGAAATTTTGCCACATGGAATATTAAAATCGAGTTTGAATAGAATCCACCAGGTGACAGCATCTCTAGACAAGAATACACTAAACAAAATCCTATATGACATCTTGACACATGGAATATCTTAACTCCGTCTTGTCAAATAGAACACTCTTACTAACATAGTTTGAATTGAATTCCATAAGCAGCTTTCAAGTTAATGTTTGGAACCAAAAAGTAGACAAGAGATTTCAAGTCAACATACAGAAACCTAATTTTGACTTTGCCAGCACATTGCGCAAGTTGTAGGTCAACGTACACCAAAATCAATCCCACGTGACGTCTTGTCACATCGAACACTCATATTCAGTTTGATTTGAATTCCTACTAGGGCGCCACCTGTAGGCCCATATGTCAAAACTAAACCCAAGCGACGTCTTGTCACATGGCACGATTTGTATTAAAAAAAAATCCACATCAAACAAGCCTGTTTCTCGATAAAATCTCATTAAACAAAACAATTTACCTTTTTTATGTATGACTTGTTGCAAATAATCCAAATTAGGAACTCAGGGATATAAGGAAGATAAACAGTGTATTTGTAAGTCACGACAGGCATCTACATTTTAGCGCGAGTACAGTAAACAGCATGGGAACAGCGCAAACTCTAATGAGTCTCCAAACAGTCTTTATATAGGTCAGCTATATAGGTCAGCTGGGTGTAGCTCATGAATATTCAATATCGTTACGGCGGCCATTGAAATGATCGCTCTACATCAGAGGTTACTTTACGGGACGGAAATGGCCGAGGTTGTTCAGACATGGAAGAATCCCCTAGGGAAGTACGATGTCGTCTCACTCCAGTCGGGCTAACCCGGGGAAGGCCCGCGAACGTAACCCTCGTGAGCTATCTTTTCATTGTACACTTGACCTGACCGTTGTATGGATCTTCATGTTGCATTGGTTGTACCAAAGTTAACACGTTGCCTATCCTTTGTGGTGTTATGTTATGCCGTGTGACTCTATGCCTTGTGTTTGTTGCAAGTGACGTCTAGCTGCCACGTCATCGTATGCCGAGTGTAATCAACTTTAGTGCAAAATTTGCGTCATTTTGAGATAAGCGAAACAAGTCAGATAAAGCCGAGAAAGTCCTTAACCATACTCAGTTTCCGACTCTGATTGTGGAGGCCCCTAACCAATCAACATCTATTGCCGTTGGCATGCGCCAGGAGAATGATAACGTAGTATTTTTTCTGCAAAACAGAATTCTGATATCGAAATTCAAAGCACTGACAAGCTCGTCCTTCTCTACATTGCAGTACTATCGGTGAAGTAAATATACAATCTGTTTTTGCTCATTTTAGATTCGGTCCAGCCGGCTCCAAGTGTGCCAAGTAATAAGGTTCCAGTGAATACAGCCAAGCGTCGCTCAGACGAACCTACCGAAGCTCTCTTTGAGTACGACATGGGACCTGGGAAGCGTTAAGTCAAAGATTGTTTCCAAATATATGGCAGATGATACATAATTGATTGATTGATTGATTGGTGGTGTTTTACGCCGTGTTTAAGAGCATTTCACTTATATGACGGCGGTGTATTCCAACAATAATTGACACTAGCACAACCAAGATTTGAAGCGTTTCCATGTTGTAAAGTTAATTTTCCTCCAGTGCTAAGTAAAGACACGATGCTACTCCTAAAAAAAACTGCATTTAGCCAGAGGGCTGCAGATCATACAATAAAGCTTCCAAGGCTATGCCAGATGATACAAAAAGCTTCCAAGATATGCCAGATGATACAAGAAAGCTTCCACAGCTATGGCAGAAGATGCGTGAAGATGAACGGATTAGACGTGCGTTTAAGTGACATTCTCTTCGTAAATAAATAAATAAATTGATGTCTACATACGTAAAACGGTATTATAGTGAATGTTGAAAGAGTTGGTTGTTTCTTTTGTTGTGGTACCACACTTGTGTTTTATTTATATGATATGTTGACGTGTTATTCCAGTTCCCAAGGTTTCTTTGATTGGGGTCTAACGTCGTACTCAATGGTATTTCACTTATATGACGACGGAGTGTCCACTTCACACTTTTTCTTGCCTAATTTCTGTAGAAAACCTCGTTGGCAATTAATCTAATTAACGTTTTGAAACCTTTCTGCAAAACTGGATTTCATTTTGCTAATTTAAAGATTTAAAGATTTAAACTTCTCTGAAAAAATGGAATTACGTATTGGGTACTAAAATTTAACAAAACTGAGCAATTATCGATAGTCCTGGAATTATGGTTGATTTCTTCAATGCTTCTATTTGTTGACTTTGGTTAAAAACAGAGAAAAAATACAAGAAAACATAACATTTTGAAACAGAAGATGACAAATTTCTCTAATTGGCGGTCAAACAAATAAATGCACGTCTAGTGCATTGAATAAACATTGCCTGTACTGTTATTTTTTAACACAACAGGTTACATGAACACCGAAACATCAAATTGGATTACAACAAGAAGTTTCGAGGGCAAACATTTTAAATCAAATATTTTTTTTCATAATATGTATATAATTAATATATACGTATTCACATAGCCTCTTTATTATGGGGAAATTAATAGAATGGTATATCGATATAAATGTATTTCAAATTCTTATAAATATCTGTTGTACTACACGGCAGATTGATAGTTTTGATATCCCATTACCAAGACAAAATGGAATCAACGAGTAGACAATATATCCAAACAAACTACAAATGTTTTATGCAGTCAAATAGGCCACTCATATGGCATTGGCCATTCATTTTAGGACCGTCATATTTTTGTTCACCCTCAAATATACAATATTGAAGTGATTCGTAATATTAAGCGTACTGTACGTCGCAAATTTCGGCCCAGATTTTCTTCTTCATTTGGTTGTTCATGGCGCGGATGCGGAAGCAAAAAATGTGCATTCATTTTGTTTTACCAATTGTGACAAAAACGCCATTTTTGTTCGGTTTTTCTGACATTTTGTTGTCTGTAAACTGTCAAAATCACGTGCTCAAACAAAGGGGTACTTTTCAAACCTTCTTCTCAAAAGAGTTCAGTCGCATCTTTACGTTAAGGAGACGGAATTACGTACGTGCTAAGGTGGCTTGTGAAAGTCGTGTGAGGGTAGCTTAATTTTCCTCTTAAGAATCACCTGAAATGTTATTAAAGTCACCTTTAATAGCAGAAGGCGCTGTGAAAATGGGACCTTACTTGAAATGCTGTTTGTGTGTTATCCAAACAGTGTTCATTTTATCACATAACCAAGCTTCATCGGAAATAGAGTTCTTCATTAACAAATCGTTTGTTGTAGAGAACATGAAGGAAAAATCAATCGTAGCTCAGATACATGTTGGATAATGTCAGATTTGTTGGTCTCTATTCTAAAGCGGATTCTGCAGTCTGCTAGGTATTACAATTGATATACAACTGCTGAAAAATTATGTTGTTGGCAACTGAGTTGGACGATCTGAAGAAGACAAATATCATCTCTAGGATGGCACCGATTCTCCCAATGTCTCCGCCAATACACTTGCTGGTAAAGACAGAAACTACAGGCAAACTTAGGTTTCCAACAGTTTTCGCTGCACTGTAAAAGACGTAATAAATTTCCAGTAACCTAATGCTGAGGTTAAATGAAGCTCAAATTTGAGCTCTAAAACAACCGGTCAACTTATTTTCATGTTATGATCTTCATAAGGCATATTTGCGTAAACAAAAATGACAACGGTTATTTATTTGTAGACACAATTTGGTAAAATATTATTTTTTGTACCATCGAGAAGAAAAGGCCGTCAAAGTTAATACATGAATTTGTTTTACAGTTGTCACGTTGTCAGCATAGACATCTGGAAATCGTCGCATGTGTAATAGCAGCCATATTGGCGTGCAACTTCGTTAAAAAACTACATGCAGTCGCGTCCACTGTTGCAGTGGAAGTTAACAGCGTATATATAGTCTGGCTATAGAATAAAGAAGGGTTGTCACTATTGATGTAGTGCGGAGGGGCAAAAGATTGTGTTGCTTTTTTTGTATTGTTGAACCGTGGTTAAACATAATAATTAAGGGTTGTTGCCTTTCGTGTACAAGCGGAGCTGAGGAGCGTTTGCTACTTTCTATGTACCTATGTACAATTTGAGCGGTGTGTGCACCTATACATGAAACGGAAGGGAGAACTTCGCGAATTCTCGAGAAGTAGCGAGCACCGCCTTTGATGTCATAAATTTTCGTGACGTTACAGGTTGACGTGATGACGTTCTGGCCGTTAATTCAGAAGACCAGGCCATATACACTTACCACGACAAAACACGACTTCGCTCAGTGTTGATTGGTTTCATTTTAACCATGGCTTTATAAACGTAAGTATCGTGGGATATCACATAGTTCTCTTGCGAAACTTGCCCTCGGGGATTTTAACCTTAAAGCACAAACAGTTAAAACCTTTCCCTGATGTCTCGCCGTTGTGCAACCATATTTTACCAGCTACAATCTAGACATATCCCAATCAAGTCATACTTACACTGATTTAATATCCACCCAACGGGACACAGTAAACCTTGCCATGTTGAACAGAATATTGCTCACCTGTTACTTCAATGCCACAAAAATGACAGTCCAAGGTCATTTCGTAACCATCAAGTACCATTTAGATTTTCAACGCAGACTGGGAACTTTGGGATAAACCAGCGCCATAACTTTCTTACCAAGAAGTCACGAGGGGGCTTAAAATTTACAACAACAAAAAAAAACAACCAAAGTACATACAGATTTGTAAAAGTGAAATTGAACATTGTTTTCATTAAAGAATGATTATAACATCTTTATACCTTGATTATTTGTTTGATTGGGGTGATTGGTATCTTTTAAAAGGGATACCAGTAAGTTGAATTACATCATAACATAGTCCCGGTGTATTTATACAGCTGTAATTCGTTGACGACGACCGCACAATTTACGTCGTTTTAGCGAATATCACTACATTCAAAATGGTCCAAGTGTACGTTAGTCATGGAGGTAAGACATCTTCCGGTTTTAATCAAATGAGTCCATGATGTGTTTTTTATTTTAGCTTAAAAAACTTAGTATTGTTAATTATTCAATGAAGACTGTGCTTGCACCAGATAAGAATCGGGGCAGTATTCAAGCTATTGCTAATTTTGTGATAACCTGTCGTAGGTTCACATGATGTGTCTATTTGAGATAACTTTTGTTTAAGCCTCTGTAATGTTATATGTTTGATATGTATATATTTTGTTGGTGTCCATTAAACTAAGAAGTTGTTATCCATAGCAATGCTTTCCATCTGATATGTGTATGTTAAACCCTATTTAGTTTGAAACAGGGGAGAGGGGGTGGGGGTCTTGTAATTTTATGACACAGCCGTTCCATGAAACTATTTTAATTATTCCGCTTTCATGTTATGATATGATCCTACCACAAGCGAATACATGACGCACATCATTCTTGCAAATTGAGTCGACAGAAACAAAACAACTAACTAATCAGACAGTCGTTGCAATAATCAGGCATCTGAATAATCATCGATTGATTTCACGTTGACCGTTTCTAACAGAAAGCACAGTTAGTCAACAGGTCTAATAAAACTTGTTAAGTCGATGTATACGGTAACGGATCTGACAAGTCCATGAAACCATGAATTCCTTCGAACCATGTCCACCTTGGCCATGCCGTATTTGTGCAGGTTTCGCTTTGGAAAGCTGTAAATTTACTCTTGAGATGAGTAATTAGTGTTTTACGCCACATTCAGTTGTATTTTAGCTACACTGTGGTGTAAGCATATTTAAAAAAAAATATATTCATATATTATTTCCAATTAGTTATTTCTAACCGATAACACCCTTGGCAGTAAAAATGAAAAAGATAGATAAATAAATGAACCGAAAAGAAAATATATACGGGTTAAAAATGAAACATATGTCATTATTAAAAATGTTTCATTTTGAATGTAAAAATTGTAAATATTGTGTTTAAAAACAGAGCATTTATAAACAATAAATTCAAATTAACTTAAGGGACCTGATCACAACAAGGTCAGAAATATTTGCAAACAGGTCTTTGATACAGGTGACTGTACTGGGTGCTTGTCCTTCAAGCTGTCAATGTCGAATTTTGCGTTTTGGCGAACCACCAGCACTTTGTGTCCTGTTGGCTTTTAAACGAGGGTGGTCGCTACTGGGCCGCCATTTGGCAGGTGGAGGCCGGAGACATGTAGAGGGAGGAGGCGTGATATCTACTTTCATCACTTCCAAAGATTCTATTAAAGCGGTTTACGAGAGCAGCCCTCTAGGATTCAAAGGGATTTACTTAGGAGAGAAGGGACCTACCCTCTCTACATTACCGACGGAATTTATTGACTGTTCTAACTGGAACGTTCGAAGAGCATCTCTTTGGCGTTGGTAAGGCGAACCCCCGGCTAGATGGATTCTTATTTTTTGCCTGATTGTCAGATTTGTTGTTTCTTCTTAGTTTTCGCCTGTGGTTGCGTGACATAGCCGTTGTTATTTGTTTGGTGTTCTGGTAAACAGCAGAAGGGCGATTATCATCAATTTACGTTGGCCTTTTCACTGGAATGGCCCTTGAACATACGAGGCAGAGGCAACCCGCCGTGCCTTGACATAGCTAACGTCATCTCTTATTTGGAGGAGGCCATGTACGGGCCTCAATCTAAGTCGTTTAAAAATAAAACTTTATTTCTTCATTACATAAAGGTCATGTTCGTTGTGGTGGCTGGTCAGGTTGGAATTTATGTGCTTCATAATTTATGGGCGTCTTTTTGTCTCCACTGTTTCGTCAGTATACTCAATGCTCATTGGGCCATTAAACAACACCAACAGAAGTACATGTTTCCAAGAATGTACTCTAGCCGAAGAAAAAAAACCCCAAAACAATCAACTCCAAATAAATGTGTACGCTGGAGACCAGACGAATACAAAAACTCCGTATTCAATTATTTCCACATTGACAACTGGAAAGGTTTTTCTTAAGAGGCCTCTCAAAACCTCTAATAAGACATTGTTTCCATGCATAACGAAGGCAACATCGCTGAAGGTATTTTGGTTATTGCTCTTACTTAATATAGCCTCTGTAACTCGGTAGAGTGTTGGGCCTGTAACCCAAATGTCCTGGGTTCGAATCCTGGTGGGGGCAAGCACATTTTTCTCTCTTCGTTTATTCAAAATATATATAAATATTCCATACAAAAGAACAACCAGAAAACGAAGAGAAGCTTATGCATTGATTTTGCTGGGAATATTTACACACACACACAAACACACACACACGCAGACTAAAACAAATAATTATTTGCTCCTGGCGACTTATTCATGGACATTTCCCCAATTATTGATATTGTTGAAGTATTTTCTTTTTTATTAGATGTGTGACCAAGGCGTGTAACTTTAATCTCATCAAGTGTGTGGAAGGTAGCTGATGTGAAGCCCATCGGCAGCTCCTATATGTTTACCATATAATCTTTGACTCACAAAACGATAATGGAAAATTTAGTTACTTTAATAATTATCATAACAGATCTCTTTGTGGGAAGATGTTTTACGTACGGTAAGCATGTCGTTTCTGTGCATTGTTTTTTTTTTATATCTGAAATATGTTATATTGCCGTTTTATTTCAGAACGTAACGAACATTTATCACTTAATCATTCAGCTTTGATGAGAAAAGTGATTGTTAGGGAAACTAGATATTTAGTATTCGAACTTTCTTAGACACAATGGTAAGGTATACAAAATTAACATATTAGAAAGTATAGGTTTGTAGATCCAAAATGAAGTGTTCTTTATACTATATTCATTTGTTTTAAACCGTATGCCTTTTTCATTTTAGTTGTTCTTATTTCTCGGTCTGATGCACAGGTCTAACGTAACTTCAGATACGAATTGCACTTAATCTCACAGGGCAGCTTAGAGACAGCTGAATATGGCGTAACCCTTTTATTAACCAATCTTATTTGACTAATAGGAATTCATTCATATATCTACCAAGGTTTGTTGTGTTACGATTTTAAAACAACGCTTTCCAATGTATAATTCCAGGTAATTTGGCTTTGGGTAAGCCAACATTCCAGTGCACCACATTATCTGCGTACTGTTCCAGCTATGCTGTGGATGGCGTCAATAAAACAGATAGTTGCATACATGAATGCACTCACACCACATTCGAACAAAGTCCATGTTGGACTGTAGATCTAGAAGACACCTACACTATCAACTTCATCAGGATAACCAACCGCAAGCGATGTTTACGTCGTTTACAAAGACGTGAGTATATAGCACTGGGGGTTTTTGTGGGTTTATTGCCGTACTAAATGTTCTTTATCGTCCGTTGCAACAGGGCGCTGTAATATGGAGCATAAACGACGTGTTTGTTTGACGGCGTACATGGGTAACTTCACTCGTATGCTAGCGAGCCAGTCCAATGAGTAAACGAAACCACCTCCGAGGACACCGAGAACAAACAATAACACGAAAGGACAGTCACAACATGCTAAGCAGACAACATAATGTATCAGCTTCGTCTGGCCTTTATGAAAGATATTAGTCAACAGTAAGTCCTCTCCAATCCTCGGCTTTAACACAGATGAAGCGCCACTTGCTATCTTTTTCAAATTACTCATAGATAAATATATTTAATTTAAACCTTGATAAACTTCAGTCGGTAAACACCTCTTTTCGTAGGGGTCGAGTACATATATAACAATAAGATGTATAATAAAACAATAATAATAATAGTGCACTCGTAAAATACATGATAAAGCTAGACAAGCAAAAAAAAAAATACATACGCGTGTTGTATAGATAGATTCTATATATATTTTGAATAAATGATAAAACATTTGTGTAAAACATTATGAATTATCTAAAACTATAGGTTTATAAGGCATTCATTTAAAATAAACGATGAGCGTAACACACGTGAAGGTCTGTGCTGTTGCACCAAATATGACATATAAGAAGGTGCCTCCCCATTTATAATTTTAAATAATAATGTGCGATTTTTGTGTCTGTATACATAAGACAGGGGAAGCCAGTTCAACGTTATATACATATCTGTTGTTGGTGTACTATTATGGGATTCTAAAATTAGGCGCAGAGCTCGCACTTGAAGTCGGTCAAAGCTCAGGGTGTATTTGTCGTTTGCACTGCTCCAAGATTAATTGATTAATTGATTGGTGTTTTACGCCATGCTTAAGAGTATTTCACTTCTACGAGGGCGGTGTATTCCAACGATAATTAACACCAGCACAACCAAGATGTGAAGCGTTTCCATAATGTTGGAATGTTAATTGTCCTCCAGTGCTAAGACAAAACAGTACTGCTATTCTTCAAGCAAACTGCCCTTAGCCAGAGGGCCCACTGTTCCAAGAGGATGACCAGTAATTCAAGTTTGGTAGAATGTAACAAGTGAAAAATAATTTACAGGATGAAAGTGTTAGAAAATTACGAATTCCCGAAAGTAAATAAAGTTTCTTTTCGATGTCAGAAATGTGATCAGACCAAACAAGATTATTTTTTATCTTTACACCAAGCAATTTTTCGGATTGTTCCATTTCGATGGTTTGTTGTTGAAGTTTAAGGAGTAAAGAATTTAATGAACTTTTGTTTTTGAGTAGTGGATAACAACAAAGGCATATTATTAACCAGTCACCAGTTCTCAAAATTTGTTAGATCGTTATGATATGATATGATATGATATATTATGATATGATTTATTCACCAGATATAGTAATTGAGTATATTTGTTTAGTTTTAAAAAAGTAATCTGGCGGGAATAAGGCTATTATCGTTCTGCAAGATTCGGCTGATTGATTCGACACTTTTTCCTGAACATTGAGTGATCGTGTCGTCAGCACAAAGTTTCGTTGAGGGTTAGTAATTTGAAGGCGAAGGTCGACAGGTATGTACAAACTAGAAAATAAAGGTCCGAAGATGGACCCTTGAGGAACTCCTATTGTTACATGTTTACACAAAATTCTATAATTATACTATTTTAACAGCATTACATCGCTGACCGTTCGATTTGAGCAAATACTTCATGGCACGCACTGTGTTACACAAAGGCTTTATTTAAATAAGGGGTCACCAATCTGTGTCCGATAGTCCGGTGTACTAGTCGAGTCTTCATATTGCTTCCCTTTGATTCAACTGATAGGTTGTTTCCAAACTGCGACGTTATGACAGTTTAATACTTTTAAGGTTTGGTCTAACCCCTAGAGCTAAAAATAGATAAAACTTTGTTTATCTCAGTTGAACATTCAAGGTTTTTCATGCTAAAAAAATTAATTCGAAATTCCAAGTACAAATAGTTAAACTTGGGCCTTATATTTAGCTTGCCAATGAGCTTATTAACAAAGCCAAGGACAAGATGTTAAAGAGGACACTGTGGGCGTAAAACTGTTTACAATAAATGTTTGAAATATTTTATTTTGATAGGATTTTAAGTGGTTGGAAAATTGAAAAAAAGCCCTGTTAAATTGAGGCATACACTTCAACGGCTATTCTTTTATTTTTAATTGTTTTTCTACCATAAAAATGTACAACCCTGTTTTTTGTTGATAAATCATTTATTTCATTTCTTACATACGCAATGCATATATTTTTTATTGCATGCATATACATATATTATACCTACAAGTCTACAAGTCTATGTGACAAGTCTACAATTGCCCCAATATATGACATATATCATGACAGAGCAGTCTGGGACCTGCTGCCGTGCCATAGTTGTTTGGGAGACTACTTACTTATCTATTTCGATGTGCATGTACCGGTCACGAGTTCGACGTCGCCTGTCGACCGTCAAGTATATGAGTGATTCACACGATGTGGCTCGGCAAGCGCGGGGTTGGTTTATCGAGGTTTCCTTCCGTTTTTCACCTTATTTAATGAAGGAGCAGCGTGAATTGGGCAATCCGTCGGTATATGAGTGAAATAACCCTGAGTACGATGAATTGGCGTTAAATGAATGAAGAGAAATGTCCAATAAGAGACAATCCTGGCATGGGGTATTACTGAGAGCAGACCGATTTCCAAATTAAGTGGAGGCTACCCAATAAACTGCACCCTCATTTGGTGGCATATTCGACGAGTTTATCTTAAATATCCGTTGATTGCTGTTGTATACAGTTTTGCAAGCATTCGAAATATTCCCCCAAAGTTCTAATGAATTTCCCCAATCCGTTAAATTTACATTTCCCGTTCTCATTTGCATTTAGACATCCTCAAATAAACTGTTTCTACGAAAAAAACCAATCCTTGTAAGCAAAATAATTCAGAAAGGGTTTCCTTTCAAAAGCTATATGGGTGATCGGTTCTTTGTTTAATTGATTCCGGTCTTACGTCCTAAAGGTTTTTTCGATCAACCCCAAATCAGACAAAAAACAAGCAAAATCTATGCGGCAAGATGTTCATAATAGTGTTTTGCTATCAGAAGTTTGTCTACAACAAACGAACTTTAATCAACATTTTAAATGTTTTACATGCATTTGTGTTGTGTCTTTATAGGCGCAGACAGGTTTGCAGGCTTTGCAGTCTATGTATCTGAGAACGTAGACGTCGATAGGTACCAGACACTCTGTTACGTCAATAATGACACTGCAACAGCTTTACTAATAGAAGTCATATGATCTCCGCCACTGCAGGGCCGGTATGTCACCATATCTAAGTCTAGGCGTGATTGCTTGACACTGTGTGACGTAGAGGTTTATGGTAAGTTTAAAAAAGAAACTCATCGTTTATCAATTGTACAGAAAATCCATACACACGAGAGTGATAAATGGATTACTAATTTGTGATCCTCCTTTTTATTATTAATATTTTTATTAGAATTTTGTTCATACATCGGCAACTTTCTTACTAAACTTGCTAAACGGTGCATTACATAGTCATGCACGCGAAAGGCTAAAGCCTCCTTTCACACCGGGCCATATATACGTAGAGTTTCGTAGTGTTGCGTACCGACTACGCCGAGCGTACGCTAACCTACGCGGAGGGCGCAAAGGGGTACGCGAGATGGACGCAAAACTTCAAACATGTTTAATTTTTTTCGCGTACTTTCGGCGTAGACACTAGACGCAGAAACCACGCAACTTTTACGCAAGTCTGCACAACACTACGCTACTGTAAGCCATGCCTACGCAATAGTACGCTACTCTACGCAAGTCCGATGAAGCAGTTAAAACTTAAAAAGATGCGCGCAACCTACGCCAGGCCTACGTAAACGTACGCAACCCTACGCCTGTTATACGCAATCATACGCGTAGGTACGCCAATTGCATAACTACCGCATAGGTACGCGGTAGCTGTGCACAGGGTACGTAACCATACGCCACCATAGACCAGCCTACGCATAACCTACGCAGGGACTACGCCGAAGAAAAAATTATTTCATGAATACGCAGCCTTATTTCGGCGCATTTGGTACGCCACACTACGCAATTTTACGCAGATCCGGTGTGAAAGGGGCTTTACGAAATCATGTTTAGAGAGCTACATATTGGTTTAAACCTATTCAATGAACCATTGACGGGCTTGAGCCTCCTAAATGATTTATACACGGACTTGAGCCTCTCCAATGCAATGATTTTTTGTCCCAACAAAACAGCACTGCGAAGTCAGTAAATAGCACCTGTATCTCCATTGAAATGAAACAATAAGTAATAAAACATTCTAAAAGCACACAAGTTAACATCGAATGGCGTCGTACAAGGAGAGTTATTGCCAAGCCAATTACAATACAACAAATAACACATTCACATTTGTTTTAGTTTAGTTTAGTTTAGTTTAGTTTATTGAACTCACACAGATACATAAAATCCATTTACAGAGCTGATAACATATAACAGATGGGATATAACATAAATATAACATGGTTAGAA
>JAQQZZ010133247.1:0-13646 GCA_030265115.1 Mopalia vespertina | reverse complement strand
TTACGATCAGGTTATGAAAATGGAAATTAATGTATTGTATTACACACAAAAAGTTTTACTTATTTATAGAATATGGTGTTTGGGTGGTCTTCTCCTTTAAGACAAAATAAAGCCCAATTTACCAGGACCTGACGTCACTGTGCTCGAGTGCCATTCTCCCTGGTAGCTACACGACTGACTATGCTTTAACATTGGTCCACTTACTCAATGAGGTCCCAATGGAAACAAATGACGTCATATTTTAACTTCTAGTTTAACTACATTTAATAGTAAGTTATTGTCTACACTAGTTTCATGGGGCGTTGCATTGCATCCAATGCGAATTGGGCTTAGGTGGACAATCGGTCATCAGTGAGAAACTCAGCTATGTTCAACATCAAATTGATCCTTTAAGCATGGTGCGTAAAAAAAACAAATCAAAATAAGGATTTACCCCTTGGCCTGTGATTGAACATTTTCCTTAACTTGTATCATTTTTTTTTCTGGTCCGGGATTACGGAAGCTGGTTGGATATCGTCATGGGCCAGTATTCATAAAAGGTACATGTATTTAAGTATTTCTTAAAGTTAAGAAAAACTTAGCAAATTTTGAAGTATCATTTAAGGTACATTAACACCATTCTGTGAAATTTGTATGATATCAAATTAAAGATTATAATAGAAATTTATAAAATGTGAACTTAATCATTTCACATTTTAATTTTTTCAAGAGGAAATGGAAGACTTCAATTTGGCCAAATATTGCTTAACTTTAAGAAATACTTAAGTAGCTTTATGAATACGGGCCCTGGGCCCCGATTCCACAAAGCATTTTCTGACTTAAATCAAAATGCTAAATTTGAGATTTTCGCCACCTGTCATAATTAAGTTTTACAGTTATACTTTTATTTATTACTTACATTATTATAATAAAGCCCAAATATTACAGGTTAAAATTCAAAACTGAGAAATTTGAGGGCCCTTAAACATTTTGACTTAAGTATAAAAATGCTTTGTGGAATCGGGGCCTGGGCCAGTATCCATAAAGCTACATAAATATTTCTTCAACTCAAGAAATATTTTGCCAAATTTCAGCCTTTCATTTGATCATGAGAAACGGTTAAATGTGAATTAATCAAGTTGTCATTTTATAAATTTCACTTACAATCTTTCATTTAGGATCACACAAAGTTAAGCAAAATAGTGTTTATGTATTTAAAATGATGTTTGAAAATTCGCTAAGTGTTTCTTAACTATAAGATATACTTAAATAGCTTTATGAATACGGACCTAGGTCATGTTCTCACGAAAGTAGAACTTTAAGGAGTGTAAAATATCACCCACAATGAACCCAGAGAAGTATGAATAAATGAGCTGATGGCAACACAGGGTGGACTTCTAAAGTTCCTGTGCTGTTCGTGAACGTCAATGGACGTTTTAGACCAGTGTCCTATTAGTCGTGGTCTTTTGACAGTGCTATGCCATGGATGGTGGGGTTTTTTCTCCATTGATTGGGCTGGTACACCAGATGAATGAAATAACCCGCATGCAACTTAAAACCTCAATCAAGCACAATATACATGCTTACGGCAAGGACAGCCAATATTTATAAACTCTGTATTTAACACCATGGACAAGCAAATAATGGAAATGACATTTTATAGCCTATTTGCTTTACGCAGGACCCGTTGTAATGAAGCTACTAAGTATTTCTGAAAGATATTTCATTTTATCTCGAAAAATGGTAATTTGTATAATAAAAATCTGAGTTTAAAAAAAGTGTTTCTGAACTTTAAGAATTACTAAAGTAGCTTTGCGAATATGAATGATCTAGGTCAGAAGATCACTGACTGGGGGGGGTAGGGGGGCAACGGTTTACACCACCCCACTTGTGGCAACAAGTGCATGGAAACCTCATTCACAAAGGATGCTTTCGTATTTCGGTGTATTCAGCATTAAGATTTGTTAATGCGATAGGTCTGAGTACAGGAGTAGTACATCTGATTGTTTGATTGGGGCTTAACATCGTACTCAAGGGTATTTCACTTATATGACGATGTGCCAGCCTAATGGGTGAAGGAAACCACCCTTGACACCACTGGCAACAAACAAAGACATCACCGGACAAATACAGGACGTAATAGACACCACAAATATATCGGCTTCCTGTTCCCCTTTAGCTCTGAGGGCACCAAGGCAATATGAAGCTTCCTCCAACCACCCGCTAGTAAATCTGAAGAATGAAAGTTATTTTGATCAAAATTATAGGGTTTTATTTTGACATCATCCTGACAGTTACAAGTATCAGAGATTTAACATAATTTCAACAAAATAATAATATTGCTATTATAAAAAATATTAATAACAATCAAAAAGTAGCAATTAAAAATAAAAACAGGATTGTTTGCAATAAAATGGTATTACAGGATAGTGTTGACGTCTCAAATTGTCTAAGTCTGCATTATTACTCAGTCATAGTTTTTTTTGGTTGAAAAACAATGTAGATATTTAAATATAGTCGGGTCATCTAGCGTGAAAGTTTTACAGGCTACCAATAATTAATCGGGTTTAAAAAAGCAATAACACAAATAATGCAAAAAAATGACCAAATGATCAAAAAGAAAATATTCCAAAAATGACCAAATGATCAAAAAGAAAATATACCAAATAGATATATGTATACAATTTATAGCAAGATAAAGCACCACTATTTTACATTGAGAATTCACAGGAATCTCTGTAAAGATCACCTTGTGAGGCAAGGCTTCATTTTATAATAAATAAAAACAACCAGACAGTCTGTTTTCATGCAAATAATCCATGGTTATAATAGAGGACACCATTCTCAGTGATTTATGTTCTACCCGATGACTATTGTAAATTCTTTTTATATTACCTTTTAACAGTGATGTTGGGGTTTATTGCGGTTCTCAATGTTATTTCCCTCATGACGGTGTACCAGTTCAACAGGTGAAGGAAATTACCACTGGCAAAAAATAGACAAGACCTTCATTTACAGATTCCAAATCTAATAACAGAAACTTTTGATGTGATACATGCTTAAATCATTGGGGAAATGAGCATTATATTCCTTGTATTACATGTAGAAAGAAAATCAGAATGAAATGTTTATGAAATAGTCTATCAAAATCTTGAAACACTGCTGTTTAGATTCTTTAAAATTTCCTATGTGGTATTCCTTGTGTGGTCTTTAGTCTGCTAACTCATATTAAGAGAGAGTCCGCTTAACACTGGTAACTATTAAAGTATACAAGAGAGCTAGATTGTGTTAACACAGAATAGTGATACCAGGATAAATTGTATGACAAGGCTAAGAGTTGTTTCCCCTAGAACATAGCAGCTCACTAACCTGTACACAAGACCTTCCAAAGTAAAATACATATACCATTGTAATGGCCATTCCATAATCCAGTCATTTTGGTTATGCTATATGAAAAAGGTTTATTGGATTTTTATGCTTGATAAAAATATTATCGTCCACATGTATGGTTGCCTCTTAAACAAATTCTTACTTTGTTACTATTGCTAGTGTGTGAAATAATGTGTGCAAGCAGTTCTAAGTTCCAAAGATTTACAAACAATAATTAGATGCAGTTAATCCATTTCAAATGGGATCTGCGATATCAAACTAAAAGTGAAAGCCTCAATTACTTAGACCTAACACGTTCTGCTGATATATTTACCATTCAATAAACAAACATTTTTACTATTGAAATAGTTTGTATTACAAAATATTAATTCTAACACCCTTCAAATAACAGTACAATGGTAAATCATCCAGACATAATCTGTAAGTTGTTTATAGTAAATTTTAGTACGGTTTGAGGTGGATTATTTTGTTTGTTTGGGGTTTAACGTCGTACTCAAGGGTATTTCACTTATATGACGATGTGCCAGCCCAATGGGTGAAAGAAACCACCCTCGACACACTGGCAACAAACAAAGACAATACAGGACAACAGAACACAATACAGACACCACAAACAGATCGGCTTACTGTTCCCCTTTAGCTCTGAGAGCAACAGGGCAACATGAAGCTCCCTCCAACCACCCTTTCATGTAAGAGGGTTTTTGGACAAGTAGGAGGGTTAAACCCCATAAAGTTTGGCCAAATTGAACATGTATCAGGTTTTGGGCATCAGATCTTACTTCCGACATCAGCAGCATTTTGGACCAGATTTTCATCAGACTACAGTTTTGTGTAAGCCTAACAGGTTGGCAAACTTGTAAACGTCACATAATCGTAAAAATAATTAACAGTACAGTACATAAAATGTATTGATTACTACCCTGATCGATGGGACTTCAGTTTGTTGGATGGAGTTTGAATGCGGCACTTTACGTTATTTCACTCGTGACGACGTGCCAACCCAACGGGGGAAGGAAACCACCATCGACACCACTGGCAACAAAGACAATACAAAATATACAAAGACATAAACAGATTGGCTTCATGTTGCCCCTTAGATCTAAGAGCACCCGGACAACAGCAAGATCTGCTTGTGAATTTAGTTTTGTTTGTTGGATTCGGGTTTTAACGTCATACTCAAGATTATTTCACTTGCATGACTGAACATAACGGGGTGAAGGAAATCACAATCATGTCGCTGGCAACAACGACAGCCAGAGGATAATCACTAGATAGCAATATAAAGACATTACAAATAGATCGGCGTCAAGTAGCCTCTGAAAGCACCAGGGAGCTCCCTCCCAATCGCCTGATTATTTCACTGATGTACTCCAACTCAAAACATCCTTCAAAGTAATGTTTCTCCAGCGAGTGCCATACAAATTGAAGGACAAACTGTTGTCAGTGAGCCACTTTCATCGACTGGGGTTCAAACACCTGGGATTGGCTGGGAAATTTTCACAAAAACTTGCAGACTTAAGACTAAAATAAAAATAAGAAATATTGCACAGGACATCTAAACCTTTAATCTCCAGTTAATAGTTTCAGAAATATTTTGAAATTTTTTTCACTGAAAATTTTATATTTTGAATGCAACAAAAGCACAAAATCACTTTAAACTTCATTTCCAAAAATTTCACATTTTCGCTTAACAGACAATTTCTAAAGTCTTAAGTATCTTCCAAAGCAGTTATTTTATTAATGAAATTTTAGGTGATTTGGGCTGTGTAAAATTCCTCCCGCCTTAAATTACCTGTTCTTAGGGGCCTTCATATAAAAAGTATAGAACGTCACACTCCAGGATTTTTCTCAAACCAAATCTTCAATATACTCCTACAACACAATAAGTTAAGAAAACTATATAATTTAGATGCATTCTTCGTTTTGTACAACATATTATCATATAGTCTGTATTACCCCTGTAGACTGTGCTTTCCTGTTTATTAATTTATGTCATATATTTAAAACATTTAACACATGGTCCTTCATTTTATATTGCAATATTTACTTTAGGTCTGATAGACAAAGCGACCCTAGCTAGCTAAATTTTAACCAATCAGTGGAGACTAGTCTTTGCCCTGTTGAGGGTTCAACCTGGGATTACAATTTACATATATAATATGGTAATCCCAGGTTCAACAAAGTCAAAAGATTTTGTTGTCTGCAGGACTAGACAAATTTCCATAAAATTGTTCTAAGCATGAGTGAGCCACATTTAACTTACAATACTGAGAAAAGTTCCACTGGGTGCTAACAATATTTTCGGCATTTGTTTTAAATGTATCAAACTTCTTTAACTGGACATTTTCTCAAATGTTCCCCTCTCCCCTTAAACACTAATCCAGGGTAGATTTTATGAACACAATGTTGATTTGAGTTTTAATATTAAGGAAACCTGAAATGTATTGGACTGTTGCTAATTTTAGCCAGTTACATTTTGTTGAAAATGAACATAAAAAAGCTTCAAGTAAAAAGATATGACAAATGGGAATCCTCATGCTGTATATAATATATTCCCCTCCATGAGCTTACCTGTTCCACCAGCTTGGCTGAAATTATTCCTAAATTCCACATTAGGGGGGTAAAACTTGTACATCTGTTTTCCTGATCAGATCTCATCTGTTATCCCTCTCAAAATATAATCCTACAACACAAAGGTAAGAAAACTAGTTTGCCTTCTGTTTACACCACAGTCCAACATATAGTTATATTTTCACAAACCCCCAATTAAATCACACACCCTCTATAAATTCAGTTTACTCATAATGCAGGTAAAAAACAGACAGGGATTTATACATTGTAGATAACTCCTCCACCCCCTATGTGATTCTATAGTCAGAAATTATTGCTGGAATATTTAAATGATTGTTTGTTTGAAACCACCTGCAAATACAGGAGCCACATCGTGTGACTCACTCATACCCGATGGTTATATTTAAACGAAGGTGTGTCAGTCCAATGCAATGATTTCTTTAGGCTGTACATGTAAAAGCTCTGTACTCTATGATTGAAGGTTTTGTTTTTCAACACTGCTGTAAGAAAGGTGCAATACTTTGTTAGATCAGGACAATCATAATTTACAACAAAACCTTATTTTGGGTGTCTCACTATAAATTGATTGATGGATTGATTGGGGTTTAACGTCGTACTCAAGGGTATTTCACTTATATGACGACGTGCCAGCCCAATGGGTGAAGGAAACCACCCTGGACAACACTGGCAACAAACAAAGACAAGACGGGACAAATACAGGACGCAATACAGACACCACAAAACAGATCGGCTTCCTGTTCCCCTTTAGCTCTTTGAGCACCAGGGCAACATGAAGCTCCCTCCAACTGATGATAGCTTTGCAGTGAAGACAATTGTCTGCTAAAATATAATATGACTTGACTTTTATACGGGAATGTGTATTTTATGTATATTTATATAGTCGGTAGCTGTTAGAAATATATAGTCGGTAGAGTATTGAGTCTGTAACCCAAAGGTCTCGGGTTCGATTCCAGGTGGAGGCGAGCAATTTTTTCTCTCCTCATTTATTCAAAATATATATAATATAAAATCAATATGATTGGTAAGCCATACAAATTAAACGTTCACTCCGGGAGTAAAGGCAAGGTAGATGGAGGCTGATATTTGCACATTTCAGCCCAGATTACTTCGTATCTGTTGCTGATTTTTGAAAAAGAAATTCAAACACGTTGCGTATTTGCCTCTGGCTAGAAAGTTGTCCCCAAAATGTCTTTATAACGATAAATCTTGGTACCAGCCTGTAACCCCACCAGCCCAACCCCCACAAACTGTCAAAAACAAACAATACGTTAAAAACAAATTAAACAAAAAACACGAAAAGAGAAAACACCGGAAGAAGTTAGACATAAAATACAAATGAAGCATTACTTTGCACAAAGTCGTCCCTTTCGAAAGTAGAAAGAAAAGGATATTGAGTGTAGAAACACGTTTACGGAAATGATATGAAGTTCAAATACACATCACTCTATTTCTTACATTGGATTAGTAATAAATCATTGTTACGCCTCCGCACACGCCTCTTGTCCTTATGGCGTATCTACATATAGGTGCCATCCCTCATCCACATTGGTTTACTCTAGAAGGTGCGACGCTACATCAGATAATCACTTGTGTCAACTGACATCTCTCTCACAACAGCCTGAAAAATGTCTTGCTCAAACTTACTTACGAAAAAACATATTTGTATTTCTACATTGTCCAAAAATAACTCTACAAACTAATTTGTGATAAACAATAATGTGATTTTTTAATTTTACTTTGTGTCAAAGACCTGCAGCGTTGATGAGAAAACTTTGTGTGTTTGGTCGTAAAGTATATTTCTGAATTTGCAATTCCTTTTAAAAGTAAAAAGTTACATTTGTCAGAATTTCTAATGTACAATCCCCACAGTGTGATGCCAAATCGCAAGACATGCATTTCTTTTATTAAAGAAACCTTCTAGGCACTTGGTTTCGAGTTTTAAAGATGGAACTTTTCCTCGTGTTTATCGGTGTAATATGCAAGATAAATTCAAAACAATGTTTGCAATCAGAATATAACCTGCAATTTGCCTGTTGTCCAGATGCATCAAGTCAACGCTTTTATTTCGTTTGCTTGCTTTGAGATGGGAATTTTGAAGTGCAAGTATTGAGTGAATACCGAGTGATGATACATTTTTAATAATTATATTTGACGTCACGTCTTATGTATCACGCGCAGCGTTTATAGCATTCTTGACGTAAGTTTTATCAATATAAGCTAGATACAGTATTAATTCATGTGGCGAAAATTCTATATAACGAACACTGTGAAATGTTTTAAATCAATATCATATGACGCAATTCGCTGAACAGAACAGGACGTTCTTTAGACACCACTCTATAAATGGCATATTGATGGGTTTGTTTTCTTTTTGCATTTCTCTGTTTCACAGTTTCCCGTGTATTGCGATACACGTCCATATATCATTGAGTATATACCTGGAGGCCGGATGATTACATTCAGCACGGGTTTACCGTCAGTGTCACATCACATTCAAATTGCCCCATACGTACTGTCTACCCCTTGAATGTATGTCCGAATATTGACAGAGGAAATCTATATTACTTCGTGACTTCTTTATCTTTTGTCTCGGTTTTCAGTTTGTATAGGTTTTAGCGCTTTTATCCTCTTATTTAAACGAGGATCAAGTCTTAAGATTCTCACAGGACAATAATAGGTTGGGTCAATGGACGGAGTTTAACCATGTAAGCCTAGTTATTCAACTTCTTACCGTGTACCAAGACCAGATAGACTGCCCTCTAAAACGGCTGTGTCATCTGAGTGAAGAGATGGTTTACTATAGTTTTCTAGGCATTCTTCAAGTTATCCCACTTAAAGAACACGTCATACTCACTTTCAGCCCTATATTTATTCTTCTACAGAAAATAACTCGGCGTTCAATCACGTTCCCTAATAAATTGCACCCCACTGAACCTATTTCCAGAGCCCTAAATATCTATAAATGAAACAAGTTTTTCTTCGTAATTACTTTTCGTCGACTGTCCGATGTCCATAGCTATCCTGTGAGAATGACTCTAGTGACCTTCATTTTACGTACGGTTTTCAGTTTGTATAGGTTTTAGCGCTTTTATCCTCGCTTTTCAACGAGGATCAAATCTTAAGATGCTCACAGGACAATACTAGGTTGGGTCAATGGAGCTATTAACTTTTAGAATTCAACTGAATGAGAATCATCCGTGGCAAAACTATATCGAAATTACCTATTTAAATTAACATAATTAACCACGTTAATTTTAAAAATACTAAAAGTATGATTTCAAGATAAAACTGAGGCACAGAACTTGAACCCATTATGGAATCAGTCTCGTGGTCCTAACAAGATTGGGTGTGACATACCGACGTGAAACGGTTGTTAAGTGCCCTTTAAATAATCGTCCGTCTCTTCTGGGGCTTTTTAATGGTATTGTAAACGGTTTACACAAATCTATTTTAAACATTTATTTCAATATGTAAGTTGATTAGCGCTATGTGTCAAATGTGGAAAGTTAACGATGTCTGATTCGACTGGACGCCATAGAGTGACAAACCAGTTTACTTTTTGAATCAAGAATGGTTTATTTCATTCTCTCGATAACTGCACAGTGGTCTTCCTACTAACTATATGATACATGCACCGACTATGACAGTGTAGTTGACATTCACAATCCACACAATAAGCCTAACAATCAACTGTTGAACTTTATTAAACGGACAATAACCAACACAGAGCTGTATAGCCTGTTACTGTGTGGAAACAAAAAAAAAACATCGAAAGACTTATTTTGTTGAAATTGTTTGACAATGTGTTTTAAATAAGTAAACACATCATTGTCTATATCGTACGCTGATTGAATTGAAGCTGTTGAGACTAAAATAAATATTGCAAGAAACACGGCCTTTAAAATGTACTTCTACATAGCCAAGGCTTTAACAATCTGGGTTATATCTACGATGCAAATTTATCAAATAAATCAAATATATATATTACTTCAGTGTTTATCGCGTGAATATGTTTTAAAATAAGTTACCAAAGATGTCTAAAATTGTCTAGATATGTAGATTAGGACATGATTCATCGGTTTTAACATTGATCGACAACCTGGGTCCGCGTAATTATTCCGTTGAAATATATTATTTCATAAATACGGTCATGTTATCGGGATACGCTGTTGATATAACATTCTCTCTGCTAACAAAAGTACCGGGTTTTAGACCATCTGGTAAAATGTAGCAATTAGTTTTATCCGCGTTTTAAAACTATGTCATTTCATTTTCATCATGCTATATTTTAGGCTTCACTCAAAAAAAACTCCACCAATGTTCAGATATTTCAATTTGTTAAGATTACAAGTCTGGGGGTGCTGTATTGCAAAACGTTAAACGCAGACATATTATACTCCACGTCCACTTTCTAAAATACAAGATCGAGATGCTACTGTTTAAACAATCTGATGGTTTGCGACTTTTTAGCAAACTTCCGAGACGATCAAACTAGCATATAAACTGCATGGCAAATAAATTGGTCAGGTTATTTCATTCTGATTAATCTCTGGAGGATATTTCTGTTAGCCAATGCTTGTTCCCTGTAAACATTTCGTTACTCCACCTCTCTGCTTTATAAATAGTAAACATATACACAGTTAACCGATCAGATATCGATGGTCTTATACAACTCTTCCTCTTCTCCTCCGCCAATATACAGGAAAATTAACCGCGCATAATTGAATAACTTTACTTAAGGTGAGTTTACTAAATACCTGAAAATCGCAATGATCAATTATTTGTTTTTCGAGAAAGTAAGACAAAAGAAATCGAAAACAAACTATGTAATCTAGAGACACAGCAAATACTTTGTTTATTACTTACTCACGTGTCAAGCCTATTCGAAAGAAACATAAAGAAGTGCATGTTTTTTTTAATGTCAAAATGGTTTCTTGTCATTACAAGAAGAAAATATGTTTTTACGTACATAGCATCAATTTAAGATCGGCATCCTATTGCACTCTATTTGACCCCCACCCCCCTCCACCCCCCACGAAATTTGCCTTGAAAGTCGAATCAATATAATGTCTATCTGCGCACAAATGGAGTTCAACAGATAACGGGACAGTGTACGTAAAACAAATATAGACTACAAATAAGTTGATGGCAACTTCGTTAATGCCAAACACTAGGACACGGTATCTTTGTAACCAACCACAGTTTTTAAACGCCAGGTTGCTTTACGTCAAATTATACTTCTTTAAATGATGTTTCATGATCAAATCGAAGACTATATTATATTGCGTTTTTGTTGCCTTAGTATTCACAAAATCATACACATGTTACATTTGCATTTTATTCAGAACTGATAGGACGCAGTAAAGTGACCTTCAGGGAGAAGTTAACGAGCAAGCAAATAAGTGCAAGAATGCATGATTTGACTCTTTAAATATACAGTATACGATGTAAGACGGCGACCTCTGCATTCACCTGCTTTTTCTTTACTATTTTATTTACTAAAATTTAGAACCTTCGACACAACAAGACAGGTCTTGCAACCCTAACAAATAGTCTCACGTAGAGAATAGCTCTTACGTCAGACTCAGAATTTAAAATATCGACTTGGGTCATTGGTAATTCCACATGACGCTTTGGAAAATGTTTGGAGATGCCGAGAGAGTTTCAGCGCCCAGCAGTTGTGGGAATCCATTGTCTCAGCAATAGAAGAAGCACGCATAATGACATGTCCATCTACATCCGATATGTGGCTTACATAAGAGGAATGACGAATGATTGATGAAAAGTGTCTACATGTAGTTGAAAAATAGCTACAACTCTAGTGAATAAACGTTACGTATATACATCTTCCAGTCAAGGGTGAATCAGTGACCTCGAAATATATATAATTTTTTGCAAGACTTTGAAAGCGTGTTTGAAAACCATTATTGTCCTGGGATGGAATCACATGTCATTAGATCGTACAAATTCGCACGATGCTTGTAAAATCTATCAGCTTTCAAAAGAAACATAAACAACATACGTGTTGGGTGTTTGGTATATGGCTAAGGTATCATAAATGACATTGTAATTCTGTAAACGTCTTTTTAAATTATCCAATATATCAGAATGTTTAAGTTTGTATCAGTTTTATTTTAGTTATATTCTATACCTGAAGGTATAAAGACATTTTGTTTCTTCAGATTGATCTTTTTCGATTCGCAACAGAAGAAACATTTCAGAGAGCCAGGTAACGTAATTCGTCAACATTATATAATCGGTAAACTTGGACAAATCAGACAAAATAAATAAAGAGACAAATAGTTATATGGTCTCATGGTAACCACTAAATAAACACGCGGTTCTTAAAAAATCAACTCAGTTAACGAATCCTTTCGAAATCCGATTTGTAGAGCTGTTTTTTATATATACAGTTATCCCAAGGTGCCCATAAGAAGAGTGTGTGAGTGTCATAAGAACGTGAGGTTCGTGCCCCAAATACAACAAGTGCGGTTTTGCATGAAGTTTTTACAGATAGCAGTTGTCTGCAGAGAATGCAAGTTGTCCTCATCAACGGTTGTGTTAGTCAACAATTCACACATAGCCGTGCACCTCGACCCAGGCTGTGTTTAGACAGAGAGAATTGCCAACTGTCCACGAGTAATTATTCCACACAAGACTCACAACTTTTTAACTGTCTCTTACGTAGTGTCATCAACAACGACCCGAAGAAGCCAGTGTTTTTACTAAGCCGCTTAACGTGCAAAATACGTGCGTTTGTGTTTCGGATTCGTCACGTGTGCTGGACCGTGCAAGTGTTCATTATAGTCAATACTGGTTCACCAGTTTCAAACACCGCATCGACCTCTCCCCAGAAATTTCAACACAAACAATGGCCCTTTTTTCTTATCTGTATCCCTAAAGTTCAATATTTGAGAATGATAATATATCTGATCAAACATAAGCTATATTTACACTTGGACATATGACGTTGCCATAATACGCATAGTTACATAAAATATATAGCTAGATGTATACAAATGTTTCAATCTTCAATGTCCAGCCTGGTGTGATCCAAACAATTCATAACTGATAAACAGCATTTGTTTTAAGCACGGTGATAATATAGTACACATCATTCCTTGTTCAATGGACATCATATACGCAATTTTGAGCTTTACATAAAAATAAATCCAAGGAATCAACTCTAAGTTCAACATTGTCTCGATTTGTTAATATAACTTCCTACGTCAGACTGCAGGCAGCCTATACCTTTCATGATCGCAATCTCATTCTCGTGAGGTCTTATTGGCTATGTGAAGACGCATCACGGGAAATGTTTTCAGCCGGAGTTTGGGATTCAATGTTTAGGTATAATCTAAACTAATAGCTTGTTGTTTAGTATTGAACTTAAACGAACAAAAGTGGTCCACTCGATATGTATATCAGTAGTCAGACTGTCCGAATTTATTACTTCATGTTTCATGAGAAAAAATACACCGCCAGCGAAATGTCCCCGCGATGTCATTCTTAGTACATTGTACATGTTGCTTGATCACTTAGCCGACGGTGCAGCACTTGGGTGAAGCAAAGCAACGATTGACAACAGCCGAATGCTTTGTATTATTGTCGTCGCATAAAATGTCCACAAAAGAAAAATTCAACTAAACAAACAATAATAATAGTTACGTTGCTTGATTAAAAAA